>CABEGB010000722.1:0-260839 GCA_901521435.1 Crematogaster levior
TTATGCTATTTGATCGCAATAAAAGTTTTGCTAGATCAAAATTTTATTAAAAATATTTATCGCGATACAGAATATCAACCTAAAAAACAAACTTTTTGCTCTTTTTCATCTTCATTGCACTTAAAATATGAGCATAAAGGTCGCAGTATGGCAGTTAGTGTTTGTACACTCCAAGACTTGCCGAGCAATTTCTGCCGACTTGTGGCACATAAATTCTTCACATCCGTATAATGTCGTGGAAAGCCAAAGATTTCCTCGAGTTCAGTGATCCATAACGAATCAGCTTCACCTTCCATTATAATTGGTTTTGATTCCGATTTTCCTAGAATAAAAACAAGAATTAAATACAAATTGCTTTCTAAAAATATCTGTGGATGTACAAAGATACCTTGCAGTAAAGAACCCGATCTGCCCGTGACTGTACGAAGTTTCTTGCAAAGAGCTTTCCGGTTCAAGTTTGGCGTAAGCTTATCCTGAACGTCCTGACAGGTTTCGAATAGCGGCATATATGGATTAAAAGGAAGATTATGCCAATAAAATCTCAGTCTGTGCTGAGGCGAAAAATCTGCTGAATCTATGACATAAGGTTCGCATCCCAAATATCTGCAATTAACAAAAATTAATTTCGTGATTGTAATCCTATTCTTTAGATTGGAATTACAAGATATTTCAATTTACTTGTTAATTTCTTTTCTATATTCGGTTGGCATCGCAGCGACATTTTCGAATAACCAATAAAAGTGCTGATTTTTGTTGACTTTTTTAACTAGTTTTTTAATTCGGCAATACTCGAAGAAGAGTATGCCTGTTCCCTTTGGATCTACGATCAAAAGAGTAGACAAAAATCATTATTACTTACAAAAAAATGTTTAAAAGATATATATTGATTGTCGACAAGTACCATGGAGACCTAATCGTGCTGGATTAACCAAACTTAAGTCGTTGCATGGCGACCCACCGATTAACAAATCAATCGGTGCAATTTCTTCAATTCTCTGCTTTGTTATTTGTCTTACATCCCCTAAGTGAGTAATACGGTTGCCGAAGTGGGCAGTGCTTATCGTTATTGCATTTGTATCAATTTCACTAGCGTAATAAGCTTCTACAACGAGTCCCAAAGCTTGGAGCACCAAAAAACCTATCGTGTGTTTAGTATTAAAAAAATAACATTTAAAACTGCGTTTTTCGAATGTAAACTCACGATAGCTTAATGTGAGGTGAAAAAAGAAATGATTAGAAATCAAATGCAAATTTGTCTTACCAGTGCTCAAACCGTCGAAAAGTGATAGCACACGTAAACCTTTACTTGGTTTCTTACAATTTGCTAAATCCATATTCGGATTAGAAGGTTGGAACATTCTTGTAAATGTTTTTCTCCAATTTAGCCGCGGACGTATTATCATCTCCGCAGGTTGTTTGCTTTCGTCCTTGCAGAGAAAACATCGCCATGGATCTTCATGCCATATAGCGTCGTATGATTTTGGACATATCAAAAATTTCAAACATGCTGTACAGTAGACACTAAAATAAATAACATGTTAAATAAATACTCCAACACTACAGAGATCTATTTCAAGCGCGAGTGAACCAACCGTGGACAATCTTCTTCATCACACATAAGAACAATTCCGGTGCTGGAGCAAATTGTGCAATAAAACTGAAATCAAACATGGAACAAAGCGACAATTAATATTTCAATTTTAATCTTTAAATATCACTGGAACTGTCGAATACTTACGCACTTGCCATCGTTTCCGATCACGAACATACATGATTTAAATTCATCCTACGAAAGAAACATAAGTGATTTAACACTTGTTGTTGGAACTAGGAAATATGTTTGATGTGGCAATAATTACTTTCTATTTTTCTAAAAATTTATGAAAGAGCGTGTCTTTTATTTCATACCGAGCAGTCTTTACATAATGATCCTGTAAAGAACGGATGTTTCTCTTGTTTACATTTAGGAACCTTCAAACATTTTAAACATAATTTGTCTATGTCGCATTCTCCTGACATTACGCGACGAAGATCCTCTGCGGTTGACAAAAATTACAAAAATAAAAAATCGATGTTAAGGAGCATCAATTTGTGATTTACATATACGCATTGTCTAACTCACCACTCGCTTTTATGTCACGCTTCCGTTCAACATCTATATCTAATTCGAACTTGAGATTGTTGATGTTTTTTGCTATTATAGGGGAATACTTATCATATATTTTGTCAGAGTCTGAAATTGGTTGCAATTGGTTACACGGTATATGAGTATTCGCAAAATATTCAAAGACATTATTTAAAGTCCAGTCATCCGTGTTGCATTTGAAACGATTGCAATAATCCTAAAAGTCAGATTCAAATGTCGTGAAAGTTTTTGGAAATTCTTACAGAAAAATATTTATCATACATGTACAATTTTACGTTCAAATCATTTATAAAATTATTTATACATATAATTGATTATATTAATATAATTATATAATTATTGATTAAATAATTCCTTAAAAATTTCACCTTAGAAGCTTGAAGTACTCCTTCACGATATTGCTGTCTATTCGTATTTTGAATGTACTCCCGCATTTTTTCTATTCCCTTGTGAAATTTTAAAAATTCGAGATGACGTACCTATTAAATAAAATAAAAAAATATATAATTTACTATATATAAAAAAACAGAATAAGAATCATATATATATATATATATATATATATATATATATATATGTAAGTGTTTTCTTTTTTTAATTTAATATTAAACAATTTAATATTAAACCTAATCACCTGTGAAACTTGATAATCGCCATACCACATAATCCATTGACAACCAAAACTCGGTTCTTTCAAACAACAGTCGCGATAATCAACAATCATTGCTAAAAAAAAAAAATATTCTTTATACTTATGTACAAGGAAAAACAAGAAAGGATTAATAAAAAAGGAAGAATGAATTATTAATAAAAAAAGGTAAAAGAACAAAATAACGCTAATACCAGGCCACCAACAGTGTCCAGGAATTTTTCCCCATGCTATTGTACCAACACATTGGTGTTGCAAAGGTAAACGCTCATCATCAATTTGTTCCCAACTTGTATCTTTATTTTTTTCCGTATTTTGCTTTTTCAGTGGTAGTGGTAGTTCCGGTGAACCTGTAGAGTATTGAATTAGTGTTTCAAGCGGTATTACAAATATAATATACGCATGTATTAAAAATATAAAAAAGATGTTTACTTCTCTGACTTAATATAAATTTTTTAGTAGCTTTTTTGTTCCTTTCCCTCAAGGCATCTAATCTTTCTTGTATGTTTTGTGGATATGGATAAAATGTTAGCTCGTCCACTACCGTACCAATTGATTTTTATATTTATTTGCAATGATTGCGAAAAATAATTCGTAGAATTTTGTGACTTACATGTCTCCATATTAGGTATGTTCCGTCGTATCCAATAATAATAAGGCTTTGTCAGAGTGCAGTTGAAACGTTGGCGAAGCATCTAAAATAATCGTAACGGAATCGCATTGCACATCGCATTTTTGGAAGTAATTCCTTATGTAATTTTTATTGTCTTTAACTTTATTCTCGTAGAGATATTAAAGAACCTGTATAGTCGCGTTAATGGCGCGCAAACGAATACTTTTATGAGACGATTGTGACAAACGATCCTCCAAGCACTTCGAGAACGGTTGAATCTGTGTTTCTTCTTTGAGCTGAAATCAAATAATTTACGTTTCATTGTCTTTTTCCATCAATGAAAAAATTCCTACGCTCGGTCTATTTCGCTAATTTACCAACGATATTTGCGATTCTCCGATCCAGTAGACCCACAGCTTACCGGGCTCAGGAGCCATTCCTACATGCTCAGCTTCAACGATCAATGCTGTAAAATATATGTTTTCGATTTAAAAAAATTCTTTTTTTTTTTTTAAATTAAGTGCTTAAAGATAAGTGTAATTTATTAAGAAGTTATTGCGCGCGTGACGAAAACGATACATTTAATTAATTAACCAGAAACATCAATATTATTTCCGCAGTGAAATCTATACTTACGAGCTACATTTTGCGCGCAATACATTGCATACGATATTCTGTAATCATTATCTCTAATATATTTACCTGGCCACCATCCTGCAAAGAATCCCCACACTAGTTTACCGGTGTGATTTTCGCTTTTAATCTTTACCAGAGCCCTGGTTACTCTACGTGGACCATCTTCTTTTTTATCATTATTTTCCAAATTGTTACCCTTGTCACGCGGACATTGTCGCATTACATTTATTTTACTATTAACTTTCATGTTTCTAGCTCTTGGACCTTGGGCCTATTACCATTACATTCATATGTATCTTATTGTATATTATGTATATCATTTTTATATTATGGCTTACAGTTTATTGTAATATAAATTTCATATGATCTTTTTATTCTTTAAATACGTACTGATTACATTTACTTTTTCTAAATTAGACTGCGAAATTGATCGAGAGTTTGTCAAAAATTTTCAAAGACTACTTCCAGAAATTAATTATTTCAAAAATATATTGTTATAATATTATACTGTTGTTATATAAAAGTTTCTTTTTCTCAAAACACTTAAAATTGTTTAAATTAAAATTGTTGAAACAAATTGGTCTGCCACTCTCACAAGCAACTCTATTATGATTATAGCTGAATTTAAATAATAGTTCACTCACCTTAAAATCATCACCTTCATCTTTAATTTTACAATCTATCGATTCCGACGTATTAATTGGTCTATTTTTATTTCTATATGTAATTATATTGTCACGTTGATTTGTGAATATCGTGTCTTTCACGTCCTCATCCGAATCGTAAAAAGAATTTTTACTCGACATTGTGGAAATCTCTAACATTTCATGATTCTTGTAACATGCGTTATTCAACGTCTCGTACTCGTCATCACATTTTTCGTCTTTTATAAAATCGTCACTAACGATCTTCCGAGCCAATAGCAGCGCGCCATCAACTTCGTTACCGCATTCTTCAGTTAAGGATCCTAAGGTCGATCGGCGCCAGGAGTGGATTTCGTCGTCGTTGTCGCTGCTGTTCTCCGCCGACCTCCAGTTCTCCTGCATGTTTATTTTCAAGGACGGCGTCGATTGTGGCGTATCGAAATCGATGCAATCATGGAAAACACTCTTGTAAGCTGTCTCCGTACTTTCGTCAAATTTGCAATCGATCGAAGATTTGTTTTTTCTCTTACGACTCCTTCTAGTCGTGCTCCTCGATGATTCCTGGACATTTGTCGGATCGAATGATCGTTCTAAGCTCTGGGATGATAAATTCTGATCGTTAAGCTCGTCATTGTCCACCCAATCGTATTCCATGGAGATGTCCTGAATGAGATCTGTGTGACTCAGGTCCTCAGACATGTTCTTCCCAATTTGAGAAATCGTCTTCTCAATATTCTCAACATCGTTCTCCGTCTTCATTTCTGTCTTTATACATTCTTGAATATCCTGCATAATTGTGGCAGCTATGTCCTTCGAGTTCCTCTTGCAAGCGGTATTTGTAAAATTGTCAGAACGCCGCCATGCTTTACAGCGTTTCTGTACCGCAATTTCCTTCGCGACATCACGCGTGCCAGCTGCAACGTCGTCTCTCAAATCCGATTTGCTTTTTGGAGGATTTTCCCTCAAATCATGAGAAATTCGTCGACGGTTGTAATGATTATACACTGAGGAGTCACGAGTCTTTTCCTTCTGCCTAACAGGCCCCTTTCTTCTTTCCTTTAGCACCTCGGCACGTTTGCCGCGATTTCCTAACTCGAGTTTCCTCTTTCCCAATAAGTTTTTTCTTCTACGAGGGTTTACATTTTCGAGGATCTTACGCAATGTCCGTCGTTCCGTAAATTTTTTACACTTGGCGGTTTTCACGGCGGTTTTATCCCTGGAAGTATCATCCTCAGAGGTATTGTTCTCGGTGCTATTATCCATCCGCAGAACGTTCATGAAGTAATCAGGATATTCCGACAACTCCGTTCGATTTTGCGGCTCTTCCTTCGTGTGACTCGTCGAGTAAAATCTGGAATATCCGGAGCCAGAATAATCAACCGGGGCGATCTCCTCCGAGCTCGATTCCGATGTCGTTTGACTAATTACTTCTTCTTTGTCGTCGTCATACTCGCCGGTCGATCTGTAACTTTCGGACAAACGCTCGTCCTCGTCGCCAACGAAAACGCGTGATCGCGTCGACGAAAGGTTCTTCCTCACCGATAATCTCGCCGACCGATCGCGCGATACGCCGAGATTTTCTCGTTTGGATCCTTGCAGTGACGACGAAGTGCTTCTCTTGGTCGAGAGATTCACCGTTACGCTGTCGATTTTCGGACGCACGTCCCTCAGTTTCCTTTTCACCGTCCACCTCATTTTCTTCCTTCGCCTTCGGACACGCTTCGTAGCGATCCCCCCTAGTTTAATTTGCGCCGGGTCGATGAACGGCCACGAGTTACCGAAGATATTCGGTAACTTGGACGTGTCATTCTCGCAATCGTTCGCTTCCAGATCAGAAGATTTCGCCGCGTGATCCTCAGTGATAGATAGAGAGTTCAATTCCGAACTAGCAATGATGACTTCCTTGAGTGAAGATTCGCAAAGCAGACCCAGGTCTAAGGCACAGGATAAGGCCCAAACGTTCGCTATTCCGGATAATTTCGCTGACTCGTTCTTGAGTATCGGTTTTTGGCTTGATTCCTGAAATTTGTAATTAAAGATTAGAATTTAATTAATTAAAGACCATTTATATTAGATTATTTTTCTTTATTTTATTTTATTTTATTATAATAATTTATTATTATAATTAAAGATGCAGAATCTAAAAAAATACGTAGCTAATTTATTTTTGTATCTACGACAAACTAGTAAGTTTAATAAGATAATAAAAAATAAGATATATAACATTAAAATCTCTTATATTGCTATAGGAAAACAGCTTATTATATTAATCGTAATTTTCTGAAGAGATGTTAGGAATTATATTACAAAATATTTATTTTACAGTAAGTACATTAATATAATATATAATTTTATTACATTATATTATTAATGCAATATTTATATTATTTCCAAAAAACGTATGTATTATCATTCGATATTCGTGATTTTATGATTTTATAGATCATCTTAAAAATTACTTAATCTCGAAAATAAATCTTATCTCGTAAAATTAAAAATCGCGTCGCTCATCGCACAATTAAGAATAATCGAATGATCGCACGGAGAACATGCAGCACGTGAAATTGCATCGGCGATGCAACATCGGAAGTGGGAGACAGAGAGTCTCTCTCCATAATCCGGGATGTGTTTGCTTATTTCGTAATTACGAGAGAGTAAAGTGTATAAAGAAAATGTATTGGATCGCGTCGCATCCGTGAGCAGATTTCCCACGGGTAAACGTAACTCGCAACATTGACAGAGCCCTGGTGTCCCGGGGTTCGGGAGAAGGGACATCACGAAAGTTTCGCAGCTCTCTCGCTGTGGTGTGTCCCATGTGTGCGTATACGTACGTATATATATATGTATATATGTGCACACGCTCACGTGTGTACGTGTGCAAAAATCTCGTCTCTCAAAGAGAAACAAATTGAGGTCGCGGGCGGTTGATTAAAATTAAACCTAAATTAATCCCTCCTTCAACCTTCTCCTCGGCCGCGCGTCGCCGCCCGCGGTAAACACGCGGTTTTCATATTACCGCGTCGTGTCGAAGAGGGTAGGTCTCTCGAAACGAGAAGCTACGCTCTCGCGGTGAGACGAGCACGCTCTTGATCGCAGCGTAATATTCGCGCACGGCGCAAACATTGCATTTACATCCCCCTTTGCCTTCGGTAGCTGCACGCACTTTCGTACTTGGCGTGCGTATCCGGAACGCGAGCTCTCCTCTCTCTCTCTTTCTGTCTCTCATAATACTTCCCGGAAGTCTACGAAGACTTGAATTAAGTATGAAGTCATAAGAAATGTAGAAATACGCTACAAAATGAATGTCCGCTACGAAGTCGGTGCGCGCGACTCTCCTTATTCGCCGACAATGCATTTTAGCGCATTAATCGGGACGGTGCAGCGACGCGAATAATAACGCGAAAACGCGCGGATATTAATAATTCCGCAGGCTACGTTTCAACACGCGATTTAATATTTTATCCTTAGGTAGAGAAGATTAATTAAGTACTTAACATGTATACGCAATTATCTCGTTTCAAATTTTGCACTTCGAAATATTTATATTTATGTAGATTTATCCTTCGAGTACCCTTAAAAGAATTTTTAAGGGTAAATATTTTTACATCTGGCTCGGATTTTTTTTTCTTTTAGTTTTCAGCTTTTGCTAAAAGAAGAGTCGACTCCATTTTTTCACGGAATCTGTAAATATTTGATACGTTAAAAATGTAAGATTGCGTACATACGTGTAATTCCACGTTCCATGAAACCGAAGTCAAGATAAAACGTATCGCCAGAGACAAGAAGAAGAAATCGAGCAATTTGCATAGGACATAAATGTTTTAATATCAGCGGGGCAGTATAGCATTTTCCCTGCATGAAAACCGCCTCTTACTCCACCCTACCTGTTCTACGGTAATTGCGGCATGTCCGCGCCGCAATGTCTTACTTCAAATAAGCGCAATCGATAAAATAAAATATAAGCGAGCTTGGGAAAAATATTGCCGGCGTGCAGGCGTGCTGTTGAATCACACGATAATTGCATTATTGATGTAAGAGAGGTGTAATTTGGAGGACGGAGCTCGTGTCGGCGACCTACGCGAGAGAGAGAGAGAGAGAGAGAGGGAGAGAGCAACGTTATTTTCGGCGCCGCGAAAACAAAGATAATTTGAACAACACGCAAGTTGCATACTGCGACCCGCATTCGCCCTTTAAATAGCAATCCGTCCCGGCTCTCCGGGATGTCGCGCAAAAGAACGAGAAACAAGAGAGGACACGTGCCGCACGTGGCGTCTCTAAAACGTGCATCTAGAGGCTGGTTCGCGACGGTCGACCTGTTGAATGAAAAGCTCGTCATTAGCCCGCGAGCGTAAAACTTAGTGACAGTTCGCCGTTTTCGATTGCACATTAATTTAATAACAGTTAAATCTCGTAATGCCGCAGTTCGTAGTGCGTACCGCGTTAAAAGATTACGTGATTTTTATAGCCTTCGCGCAGATTTTATGGATCTTCACGTTCGTATATTTTGCAGACAATCGCGATCATTCATCGCGGCCCTAAAATAATTACTTTCATCGCCTATAATACTTCGCTAAATCGATTAAGAATTTTCTTTGCTTCACGCAATCGTGTAAAGTTTTAACCACTATTTATTTAGCGTATTTAAAAGAACAGAAGACGCCGTGTAAATTTCAGACATTATTTCCTTTTGCTAAATCTTTCATTGTCTGGTGATTAAACATTTACAGATGTAAGCGTCAGTTGCCGGCGCACGCAATTCCCGTTACGTTCGCCGACACGCGGACGTTTCTGACTGCTCTTCCATTAATTGTCGAATTACGTTCCTGATTGCGGTGCTAGAAGCGAAGAAAATTCAAGGAGCGGCAAATTGTGCAACCTAATCGGCCTCCGGACTCGCGAATGCGGAAACAACCGTGAGGGGAGCGATAAATGAATCGAGGTCGATGGCCGACGGTGGCGTGGTCGAGATCCGAATCGCCTTTTAAATAGCCACGTGGAGGGTTGACGAGGACGCGAAGAAAAAAACGGAAAAGACAAGGTAGAGAAAAAGCGAGCGGGAGGGCGGTGCACACACGTGCCCGTACACACAGTTCACGTGGCGCCTCCAAAGGCATTTCTCGAGGTCGCCCCGTTCCGCCGGGGTCGACCTGATGAATGGAAACGTCGGTATTATTGTGTTTACACGCGGGACACACGGGTGCCTCTCTCGCCACACTTGGTGTGGAAACATTCCATTCATAAAGCGTTCCGCGCGTTCCTCTCACCGCCGTACACACCCCGCCGTGCGGCCCACACGTATGTACATGCACACACGCAGACACGCAGGCAGGGAGGAAGGGTACACGACCCTCTGCCTACCGCGCGGGGGTTGACACCAGTGACGTATTCAGAATTTCGTTGCCGCGCCGAAGGGTGGTCCCGGCCCGCCCCGAGATAAAGCCGCGCGGTGATTTCCTCGGCTCGCGCGATAATATACCTTCCCTTACTTCGGGCCGAAAATAATTCCTCGCTCCATTACGTGGGGGAGATTCCCGACGTGCCGTCGCTCGTATACGCGCGCCTAACGACGAGGAAATTATTGAAGACTTGCAAATTTTTGTTTATTGTTGTGATCCCCGTTCCTTTGATCCGTTTATCTCTTGACTACTTGATCCATTTGTAATATATATATTAACTTCTCACGTATCTTGTGTATCTCGTACGCCAGGTTGAAAATAAACGAAAAACACCATTTGTAGGTAGAAAGAGTATTTTTTCGTCATCATTTTCTCTCTCTTGGTATATCTGATACATTTAAACATCTGTATAATTATTATTAATTACATTTATAACAATCTATATACATAAATTACACTTATCATCTCTTTTGTCCTTGTGATGATGGATATAAAACAAATATTATTATTCTCGATATTATTCTACTTCTCACTCTATGCTCATAATCTCTTCTTACAGTTGTGAAATACATTTTCAACTGGAATTATTATATTTTTCAAATTATTTCTCAATGCGGAACACAAGGGAATGTGAGATGAAAGGGTGTGGAATTTTCGCGGGGGTGAGGAAGGCTAGCGCGCAACCACTCTTCCACGTTACTCGTAACACATCGTGGTAATTTATAACGACAGGTGTTGCCGGTCTGATTCCCCTCGCGTCCCCTCTCGTCTATCTCTACCGAGAAAAGGCGTCAACGCCGCCAGCCCTCGGCTGGCAATGGCAGTAAAGGAATGCTCTTTTTCGTCGCGTGCCTCTCAAAGTCTTTAAACTTTGAATGATTACGCGTCCTCTCGCCTCTTTTCGTACTTGTGTCCGGTCTCGAAAGCGGTGTCAAACGCGTGGAACGCAACTCACATTCCACTCGATCGAGTCTGAACTACTATACTGCTCTGCATTCTGTGAACTTTCATAGACATGAATACGCAGACTACATAATACCCGAAATATACTCTCGCCGAATATACCATAAAATTTCAACATTTATGAACTGTAATAATACATCGTAAATATATAAACTAGATATATTTTGGCATATTTTAAATGTTATAATATAAATGCTTAAAAAATATAAGAATTCTTTCAATACTTTAGACGCCAATGGAACTCGAATATTTGAACTCGACCAGTTTCAGATATTCATTGAACAGAATCCGAAAATACTAGAAGAAAGACTAGTATTTATATTTAATACATTTCTCAAATATTAATTCGGATATTTGAAGTCTCGATTATTTGTCCAATTTAAATGTAATCTGGATTTGTCGGAATTCATCAGATGGAAGATCATGGCGGTTTGAGAGAAATAGTTTATAAAATACCGTAAGTCCTTCATTCGAAAGCCAATTAAAGCAATGCAACGAGAGCACGCCGTGATACGACGTCGTACGTAACGTCGGCTTAAAATCACTCGCGGCGCAAAGCTGGATTCTCGCGTTGCGCCACGATTTCTCCGTGTTTACGTCGTGCCAGCTGATATGAATGGACTAGTAAGCGGCCGAGATACGGCGCACGTATTTGTGCATTCGGTCATGACGACTTTCCGTATAAATTGAAACTTCTCGAGGGTGTCTCGCCGACCGTGGGGGAGGGCGAAAACGCCGAGAGGGGGAAAACGAGACGGAGATCGCGAGCGGAGCGAGAGGAGAGAAGAACGAGAGGCTGCGGAGAGATAGAGAGCGAGAGGGTGAGGCAGATCAGAGGAGGGTAGGAAGTCGCGAAGCTGGGTCAGTTCCGTTTAGTAGGAGCCAAGCTCCAATTCCGCTTGGATCTGTCACCGTTGTCCTTCGCATCTCTCTGTAATTACTTGAGCACATGTGCCAAGAACAAGGAGGAGAGAAAAAAGGAGATGCTGGAATCCTGAGTGTCGCGATCATGCGAAAAGAAGGGACGGCCGCGGATATGCATTTTGAATGAATTCGATACTCTACGGCGAATCTCTATGGAGGGTTTTTTTTTCTAAGGTGAGACGGATGCTTCAGGATTACCTGAAATCGCGCGAGTATCACAGAATGATGTTTTATCATCATAAGTTTAATTATTTTGTGACACTTCTTTATTAAGAGAGCTCTGATGAAAGCGCATACTCGCAGCGAGAACGCATTTGTTTCAATTAATAATACATTTCGGCGGCGGCGGCTACGTACGAATATTTTTTTTCCAGTCACGAATGTCAAATATATCATCCGGGTACTCTTGGCACAATTAAGAGAACATAATATCTCTCAAAATTATTCCGCGGAAAAATCCCATGCGTTAATTTTATCCGTTAATTTTACTATAAAAATAAGAAAAATTGCGGATCTCCAGCACCGACTTAGGATATACCTATTATCTTAGACTCCTCGGATGGGAATGTTCGTCACATGTCTGCAAAAATTACATGGATGTTAGTTCAAGCTTCGAATTATCGCGTGATTTATGATCTTTTCTTAGTGTAATTTAGTGAAAAAATAAATCGCAGACAACGCATGCTCTTTCGCTTTGCAATTGAGAAAAATTCTACGAGAGAAAAATGCGGTTGGAAGAGAAGGACCAAGAACATGGCGTGGGTGACTGGCAGACGGTGCACACGAGAGCAATCTGCACTACCACAATCACGGAGGGGTAAAGGGGGACCCAACCGCGTCGTCCCGGTTCTCGTTTCCACCGAGCGAAAACGCACGTACGCGATTCGCGCTCTTGGTCAGTGGTGCGCTTGGAAAAAACAGCTTGTATTCCGTCGTCTTTCTCACCACGAATTGATGGCTGGTTTCGAGTCAGAAAAGCGACATGCAACACTTTCAAGAATGTATGTAACCAGTATCGCGATACGATGACAATTGCAAATATTCTAATCAGATCATTTTACAAAGAATTATTGTAATCGACTTCCTTGCTTCTCAATCAAGTAATAAATGTATCTTGCAAAACGGTAATGCTAACGAATCAAGTTGTATTAAAATTTCGTATATGTGTAAATTATTTTAACAAAGTTTTATCATTTGTAAATATATTTCTATTGTCTTACTTTCGACCCAGTAAACTTTTTATTTCGGAGATTTTTCATTTTCTCCTATTTTGCCTGTAACTTTTTATTTATCACACATTCGGGAATACGTCAGAAGCGATAAAGATGATAATACACTAGGCATGTCTTTTTGAAGTCAACATCACACAACCCTCCTGTGTCCCATTTCAACCCGATATATCGTGCACGATATGCAGTGTTTCTGACCGACCAAACAACAGAAGACTTGTGTCAACAAAAAGTAAATGCATCAATTTTCTAATAAAAAAAAAAAAAATCGTAATCGTTAATCGTATATCATAAATAAATATCGATATCACTTTCTCGCAGTCATTGAAATAAACGATACGTAATTGTTGACCCGACAATGTTTCTTTCGTGATTAATTCTAATTAAGTTTCAACCCACAAAATTTCATTAAACGCACTTATTTTTACCCACTTGCATCATTAAAAGAAGTTGGTCGCGATTGGTCAGGGACCCCGTATATAACAAAATGTCCATAAACACACACGTATGGTGACATGTATGTATGTATGTATGTGTAAAGGTATGTATGCACCAACACATATGCAGAACAGGAATACATGCGATTTATCCCAGGAGATTCGTACATAGTTTTACACATATACATAAGCGAGAGGCGTTTGTTGAACCGTGCAAATCTTCTGCTTGGTACACCAACACGGGCAAGGCGTGTTCGTGCGCATAGCATCCCTCTCTCTGTCTCTGTCTCCTGTCCGTATGCAACTCGCTGCACATGGCTCTTCGTCTCCTGCCCATTAGCGAACGTTCCTACGTAACCCGTCGCGAGCTATTCGCACTAGCTCGGCCAAATCGCCGTATTTTCCCGTCTTTCTCGCGCACGAATATATACGTATAGACAAATATACGTCTCTTTCTCTTCCCCTTTTTCCCTTCTTTCTCATTCTCTCCTCCTCTCTCCTTCTCACTGCGGCCTAACGACTCACGCGCGTCTTAGATACGCATGGAGCATGTATGTATCCGTAAATATCTCCAACTCTATCTCTACAGCTTTTTTCTCTCTGTTCCTCCGCCTTGTCTATTAAAGCGCACACGGACGCATTTTTCTTCCTCTTCCCTCTCGCGTTTATCACCATCTTTGTTCAACCAAACCAAGCTCATAGCGTGATTCGCGTTTTACGTCTCTCTCTCCTTTTTTCTCCTGTCTTTTTCTCTCTTTTAGATTTACGTTTCGCTCTTTCTCTATTCAGCTCGCTTGGATGCTATCAGATACGCTCGCACACAATCCTACGCCGCTCCTCTTTCCCTCTAGCCTCTCTCCGACCTCTTCTTCCTTATCTCCGTCCTTGGCCGTCGTGCGTGCACGCATGCCGCCTATCTCTGTCGATCGCCAGTGTATATACGCGAGCTCTCCCTCTCTTTGTCGAGAGCAGTGACGAACACGAATACCGCGTGTGCGCGTGAGACATGCGAACGAGAGGCAGGGAGGGTAGTGGGTGAAAGAGAGGCAGAAGAGAGACAGAAAGATAAAGGGAGGAAGGGAGGGTGAGGGAGAGGTGGAGAGAGAGAGAGGAAATGATGAGGGCGGAAGAGGAGAGGGCTCCGCTCGCCTGGCGCACCACGGGCTTTTCTTGTATTCTATTGATTTTTCCAAAAGTCCGTGGTGGGAGTCTGGCAGTCTGTAGTGCGCGAGCTTGACGGCTCAGTGTGCATCCGCTGGCGAATGTGTAGGGTGTTTATATGTGTATGTGGGCTTCGACGATATCGCCGTCACTGTTCCACCGACTAGATCCCTCCTTCTCGCGTGCCAGTCTTATCCCCCCTCCGGCAGATATTTCCTCTCTCTCGTTCGTCAGGCGACGTTCCTCTCGTCCAACTTGCGTCGTCCTTCTCTGACACACGCATGCTCTACTCACACCGTCAGGTTCTCTCTTGATCCCTTTCTCTTCCTCCCACGCGTGAACATCACCCTCTCCTCCTCCCTGACCATTACATCCCTCTCGCTCGCTGATCTCCCTTCGTCTCCTGCCCTCTCGGTGCCTCCTCTCGTGGCAACCTGGCTATGCGCACACGCACATGTACACACGGACACGTGTCGCTCCAGGCAGGAGCGTGTCAAAAGATTGTGGCTTTGACACCCTTGAGAGAGAGAGGAGGATGAACGCTTGATACCTAGAATTTCATCGTGATTTCCTGCAGACTGATTTCGGAAATTCAATCAAGAGAGATTCAGGGTAAATTATCATGTGAAACGCTGTAAAATTTGGTACATGAATTCTCATTTGTTAGACAATTTTGAATTGTAGAATCCACAATCAAATTTCGTAATCGTAACAAAAATGACAGAAAGATTAATACACTTACTCAAAATACTTAGTAGTTAAGACTGAAAAATTTTTATGTAACAATGCGTGAAAATCAGATAAAAGATTCATGATATTAGATATTAAATAAAAAGAAGTAAGATACGAAGAGAAATATAGTAGATATTATTTTGACGAAAAAAGCCGGGTTTCGAAAGTCAACAAACTTTGCCAAAGCACTACGCTTATTCTGTTCGATTGCGCTTTTCACGCATCCTGTTTTTGAAGCAAAATGGATCTATGCACGCGCATAGAGGAAGAAAAAGAGAGAAGAGTGCAGGAGGAGAGTGAAAACAGAAAACGTGAACGATTTCACGACCGCGAGAAACGCACTAAGCGCAATAACGTACAAGCTTCCCTTTGCGAGACATTGCATTCGCAAAAATGCAACATCAATGTACATGTCGTTACATTGGTCCGACGAGACGCGAGTCATCTCGCAGTCGCAGTTTCCGCGTTTCTCCGCGGGCACGCCGATTCTCGTCGATCCTCGCTACGTCCCTGACTTTCCACCCACTCATCCAGCGCGCGGCAGGGTCACCGTATGCACCCACACCCTGCCATGCCCTCACACGTGTATGCGCGCACACACACGTACGTGCGTTTTCTCCGTTCCTCTCTTTCTCGCGCTTGCTCCGTCGCAACACATCCTCGTGCTCGCGCACACGCGGACGCAAACTATACGTGTGCACGCAGATATTGTACGTGCTGACGCATACGCACGACGTGACGGCGAGCGGCGCACTATGGCGATGGCGACGGCGACGGCGGTGGCGGCGGTCGTGCAACCAGGCGGAGCGGAATATAGGCGGACGGACCGGTGTGTGCCAGGGCGAAGGCAGCGGACAGCGACGACCGGACGGCGATGACTGCTCGATCGATAATTCGAATCGATTAATAATAAGAACCGATGACGAGGGTGGAGGAGAAAGGAGGGAGCGAGATCGATCTCGCGCGAGAGCTGGAGTCCGATATTTTCGTGGTCTTTCCTTTTTTTTCGTTCGCTGACCGCACGCGTGCACACGAGGTTTATTTTGGTTACACGAGGCGCACCGTCGTCGTGTCCCGCGGAGAATGGAATCGGAAATCAACTCTGGGGAATAATAATTCAGCTCGGTTTCTCTACTCGCGAGATCGATCGCGCCCGCTCGCGATCCATGTTGACAACGGAGACAGCGGTGGCGACGACGACGACGACGACGATGATGATGAGGACGGCGAGCCGCATCGGCGACGCGGCCGATTAATACCGCAATCGTTAATTGTTTATTGACGTCGCCGAGATTACATCGCGAGGAGTAATGAAAACATAGGGAAGATATAGATGTACGTTATTAGAGATGTATTGTATATACATATATATCCGGTAAAACCGATTGATAATACTAGATCTGCCCGCGTTTCAGCCGCACTTCAGTCCTTCGCCATTCTAAACCTGTATATGCAATATATATATATATATATATATATATATATATATATGTGCACCTTAACTTATTTTATATTCAATTCGAAACTCCCGCACAACCAGAGAATTCAAAATCATTTTCAACGAGCTCCCATTTTCGAGACTCGTTCGATAATTTATTTAGGCAATGATTGCATAATCATTATCTCTACCACCTTGCTAAAAATTTCTATGTTCACAAAGAATAAACTACTTAGGATTAAACGAAGTTTAAGAAAATGCCGTTAGAATGAATAAAGCGATATTATTTTACTCTCGAACAAACTTGAATTGCACATTGCTGAAAATTATTTTCGTGTAAATTGGTACCCTAAAAATCGCTAACTTCCTGATTTTGTATTTTTAGTACCAACATCTGAACTGCAAGCACCGTTGATTAATTTTGAGCACGAGGCCTTGTAATACATTGACCCCCGCGAAGTATTTTCAGTGATCGAAATTAAAAATGCATTATCCGAATCCAAACTCGTCGTCGAACATGTTTGCAATATTTACGACCTTCTTTACAGAGCGACTGCTACTTCGCGATGTGCATACTTCTCGCAAACTTTCTGTCACGATAATCGTTCGTAACTTTATACATATGCACAAAACCAAACCGAACTGAATCGAATCGAGCGTTCCATCTGCTTCGTTACACAGACAGCAGTAATGTATTTCGAAGAACCGTATTTATGACCACGAAACTGTCAGCATTGTCAGTAAATTACAGAAGCCAATAGAAGATGTATCAATGGTGACGTCGAGAACGAGGATGACGACGAGCAGACGACGACGAAGGCGAGGATGAGAATGAGGACTAAGACGAAGACGAAAACGAAAACGAAGATGAAAACGAAGACGGAGACGACGACGAAGATGAAAACGAAGATGAGGACGAAGACGAAGATGGGGATGTTCAAGGAGGCTCGCTAGTGTAGGATCTAAAAAAAGATCACCTACGTAAATATGTGAGCGCAAACCCGTCTTCCCCGGTCGCATCTTCGAGAATCTGTCGTTGCGACATCCTCACGCAAATACAATCTCGCCGCTTGTGCGACTCATTTGCATAATGTCCTCGGTCCATAGGTGGAAAGGACGTACGATCCGTTGTAAATTCGGCCCCGAGTTCGTCGTTGGCTGTTACGCGTGGAGAGTAACCGTTATATATATGTCGTTTATCTCTCTCTCTCTCACACACACCTCGCGATGGTGCCTTATCGTCGATACGACGTAGTCGCACGGGTAACGATCGTGCGAGCCGCACTTACAATCGATCTATCTCAATCGATCGTCGGTGCGCGTGCCATGATTTACCATCGATCGCTGGCGATCGATTAGCCCTGTCGAACCGCTCATCGGCTATCCTTGGCCGCCAGCGGGACGAGGACAGCCGTAAAAAAAAAAAAGACGAGAATGTGAAGGATGAAAAGAATGAGAGACGTATGAAGAAAAAAGAAGAGAGACGGGAAGAGAAAGAAGACGAAAGAGGGAGGGCGGTGGGTGTGGGAGGTGGGCGAGTATGACGGACGAAGAGAGAGAGAGAGAAACGAAGATGCTGAATGAGAGAGACGAGACGATTGAGGCAGAGAAGGAGGGTAAGCGAGCGACAAGGAGGGAGAGGAAGCGCACGTGTGAGGAAGCGAGAGGAAGAGGAAGAAACGGAGAAGTAAGTTTGGAAGGAGCGAGAGGGAAGGAAAGGGAAAGGAGTGTGAGAGGGTTCCCGATGGTAGAGAGAGGCAGCCTCGGATATGCGCGTGGCGAAAGAGTGAGAAGGAGACGGACGGGAGCGGCAGGAAGGGCAAGACGGAGAGAGATAGAGGCCGATGAGAACGCCAAGTAGTGAAGGACAGACTACGCCGGACCAGCCACAGCCGCCGTCGCCTCCACCACCGCCGCCGCCGCCGCTACCGCCGCCGCCGCCGCCGCCGCCGCCGCCTCCACTGCCGCCTCCACCGCCGTAAGGCTTCGAACCCGAACGC
Source organism: Crematogaster levior (assembly GCA_901521435.1). NCBI lineage: Eukaryota > Metazoa > Arthropoda > Insecta > Hymenoptera > Formicidae > Crematogaster > Crematogaster levior. Next base: position 18,969 of record CABEGB010000722.1, read on the forward strand.
GACCGAACATCGTCGAGCAACAACGGAAACGTACGAGCGGTGCGGTCGAGCGGCCGAGCGAGCGATACGGCCGAGCAGTGCGGTGCCGACTCTTGCTGCCGCGGTTGCAGATTCCGCGGTGTGTGTGTGCGCGCGTGTTTACACGACGAGAGGGAGAGAAAGAGAAAGAGAGAGGGAGAGTTTGCGCCGCGGAGGCGAGGGCAGGAGAGAGAGAGCGAGAAAGAGGAGAGGAACTCGGTGAGAGTGGAGGAGAAACGCGCAAAAAGCGACGGAGAAGTCGGCGAGTCGTCCGCGAAAACACAGTGCGTACGCGTGTGTTCCGTCGAGCAAGTCCCTCTAGTAGCGAGGATTCACGTAGCGCCGCGAGTAGATACGTGTACATCTCGGCTCGGTTCGTGACGTATCGCGAGGTAACTTGCGAGTTATCGGAACGAGGCAACGGTCGACGAGGAGCCGCGACGGGAGCAGAGAGAGAGAGAGGGAAAGACGACGCGTGCAACCTACGTCGTGCGCTGCTGCGTCGTTGTGTTTCCGCGCGACGTGACCGGCACGCACACGCCGCGAGAGCGATAACGCGCCAACCACCCTCGCGCTGCTACCTTCAACGGGGCGTGGGTGCGTCGACGGCGGTGCGGCGAGACGGCGGGCGGTGCGCGTAATTCAAACGGCGCGCGCGACAGCCGCAGCGAGAACATGACAGACGACACGGAGTGCGCGAATTCGAGGCGGCATCGCGTCGCGGACGAAGGGACGATAATATAAACGTGAGTGGTGAGGAGGAGGAGGGGAGAAAGAAGGAAGGAGAGCGCACGCGAGAGCCCGAGGGGAGAGAAACTCCTTGGAGAAAGAAAGCTCTCAAACACCAGGTACCATCCGCGCGGCCAGTGATCCCGTGTGCGGCTCGCGTGTTGCGCGCGCGAGAGCGCGTCCGCGCCGCCGGTGAGTGTGTGTGAGTGCGAGAGGACCCAGGCCGTGTGCGCGCGAGTGTGGGCCCACGGGGAGAAGAGAGGAAGAGGAGGTGAGCAGAGACTTTCGTGGCTTCCGGCCTGTCGGCGCGGAGGCCGTTCCGGCTGGCGATCTCGCCGAGAGAATGCTGCTAACGTCGCACCGACGGTCGTTACGATGAGGGCAACAATGACGACTTCGTCGCGAGGTCTCGACTGAGTTCTCGATCCTCGGGATTCACCGGGCGGAAGAGAGAGGAGGGAACAGAGAAAGAGAGATTCTCGCGCGGTACGTTCCGTCGCCGCGACGGTGGCATCGACGAGCGTCGCGTCGTGTTGCTGGCCGCGGTGTGTGACGCAATCATTAATCAGGTGTTATTCCGGATCAGGTGTTTGCGAGAAAAGCGAAAAATCGCGCTCGACGGGTGCCGACGGTGCATTCTGCGAATCTGAAGCAAATCGATAAATTCTTCGATTGCTGCCTCTGGAAAGATTGGATATCGCATCCGGTGACTATCTACGATTCTAGCAATTGAGAGGCAGCGAGGGATATTATTTGCGAGCACCACTCGCGGTCGCGGTAATCGAAAGACTCGCGCGAGAAGAGGTCGGCGGCGAAGGCGGACCGCGACCATTTCGCGATCACGCGATCCTGAGGACCTTTCTCGGAATTACCCGCGATCCCAATAATCGTCTCGAAGGCGTTATCGATCCCGTGCCCTGGCGTGGGACGCGCGGGTTCCAATACTGTGGGCTTTTTCTCTGCCACGGAGGAACCATATTCACACGGAGGGATCATCTAGAGTCGTCTCTATCCTGTTTTCGTTTTCGGCGACGAGTGAAGAAGCGTTCAAGCGCGACGCCAAGATCCGGGTGGAAGAAGAAGTAACGCGAGCGACGCCGGCCGACGGCAGATCGCCTCCGGTGAAACCGACGACACAAACAACACAGCCAGAATGCAGGTGGCAACGTTGTTCAGGGAGAGCGCTACCCTGCTGGGTGCATCAAGCCTGGACCCCCCGCAGACTCACCATCATCAGGCGATGCACCAACCGCAGCCGCAGCAGCAACAACAGCAGCACCAGCAGATGCAGCAGCAGCAGCACGCCACCGACATGCACCTAGTCGGCCACCACATGCACCACTACAAGATGTAAGTATCCGCCTCTCTGCCGTTCTTTTCGAACACTGATGCCGGCAACCCGTGCTCGACGCTCGAAAGTGTTCGACCTTCGAGCCCGAGAGAGCCCGCTCGGGCTACACGCGCGAGAGATGGCCGTTCAACCATGGTATACCTGCGCCCAAGTTGTTAACTTCACGAACGAGACTTCTCGTAAAGAGTGAGGCTGTAGGGTCTCTTCTCGCGTCGCTACATAAAATACAGCTCGGCGAGTCGAGTTACTTTAGCCTCTTTGGCGTCTACGTCTTAGAAATTTGCAGGAGCTTTTGGAGTAGGCTCTTGAGAAATTATAGATATTTATATATTGGATTTATAAATTTATGCAAATTACAAATGTGTGCGTCAAGAGATTAATTAATTATCACGCTGATACATGTTACTTAATTTAACTCGGAAGGAATTTAACTCGGAGACTAACAATAGAAATTTAGATACTGAAAAGAAAGAGAGCCGTTCACCTTTTGAACGCAAATTGTGCAAGGACCTTCGGATAAAATTTACTGGACCTTACGAGCCGTTCACCTTGAACGCAAATCGGCTAATTGAAGAACCGGAAAACTGAAACGGCCGGATGGATCCTCAGTATTTCGCTCTTTCGTCAGAGAGCCGAATAATGAAGGCGATTTTGCGACCAGTTGCTTCAATTGTTGTAGAAACCAGGCGGTTTTTGTGGTCAAAACAACATGTATAACCAGTAAACCCATTTCGCTTTTTCCACCGGGTAGATGCTGTCCAAACACGTCTGGCTTTTGCATCAATACACCAGCCACTAAACGGCAAACCATATTCGTATACCAAACTAAGCGGCAAATGTATTTGCCGAACACTAAAACCCGTAAAACCCATCCGTTCGAAGAAGCGACCTTGACAGCTTCTTACACACGAACCTTCGCGTTAACTCCACCTGACGGTATAATTTAGTGCGCCCCTTTCGCGTTGCATTTCTAGGTAAGATTTTTGTCGCTAAGTGATTAGATGAGAGGATAATAAAGCGACGATATTATCTCTCACACGGATGCCGCTTCTTATTAGCGTCTTACGACTCGGGCGACGTCTCTAGGACGTCTTTAATTGAACAATTTTAATCAAGTAGTAAGAAAAGTGTTTTTTTTTCTCGGAATGGGAGAAAAAGGGATGAGCAAAGGGGAGGCAGCGACGATCGTCTTTCTCCCTCGTAGCTCGATGTTTTTCTCCGATTTGTCGGAATGATCGACGCGCGGAGTGTCACCGTGCCGCTAAAAATGTTTATTTACATTCGCTGGGATATCGACATTAACCTTTTAAACGACGCGGTCGGATGGCGTATAACGTTGCCGCCGGTATCGCTGCCATTCATATTTGTTTTTATCCGCATCCGCGTGCGCGCACAGAAATATCTTCGAATGGAAACGGCTGGACGCGATACGATTTTATGAGCCACATGTTCCCCCGCAATATACGCGGACAATACAAATGGCGACTTAGATCAGCAGGTGAATTCTACCTAGCGAGCGAGAGAGAGAGAAAATCTCTTTTTCTTTCTCCCTCTCCCAGCGGGAAAAGCGAAATTGTTCTTGCCGTTTCTTTTTCAATATCTCTTGCTTTATGAATGGGGTAAGAGGAAAAAGAGAGAAAAGCACGCGGTAGATTCACACGATGTTGCTACAGGAGGAACTTGCCAGACTTTATAAATGGTGGCCTCAAGTGGCTTTAAGTAGAAGAAGTCGTGCGAACGGTTATAAACGGCAAGAAAAACAGAGAACCGTGCGAGGATCGAATGTCATCGCACTGGTTACTGTTGCTCGTCGGTTTTATCGCATTATTATTCTTGTTATGACATGAAACGTTGAATTTTAAATGACCAATTTCTTTTTCATGGGTTTGCAAGAGAGATATACTCTCCGAGAATATAATAAGAATTCCTAATCAAGAGGCCCAGACATATCGCTTCGAATTATCTGGTTAAATTCATATGAATAATCATATTCCCGGCTCCTAACACTTTCTGCGACATCCGACACGCTAGCCGTGTCGTTTAACTTGGAAACCGCCAAGAGTCCCGGTTCAAGAGCATCCTGAACCGTGTATTATGCAAATTCGATAAGTCTTAAAAATCTGATTTACGACATATCCGGAATAAACGGCGCAAAGGTCCCGCTGACGAACTTGAGACCGGCCTGGTATGACTGGTACGTTCTCTTTCCGATAGCGTCGGCTTTTGCGCCGAGCTGACTGATAAGCATGCAAAGCTGACGGTATCGCGACCAAGGGTCATTTCTTTCCGAGACATCGATGAGTCAGTCGCGAAGACAGAAATAAACGCCGCGGCACAGTGAACGTCGTGCGCGGATAAAAGAGAAGGAACGCCGATGAACCGGCGAGCCGAAAGCATACGTTCGTTTCGCTCCAATTTTGAAATACGGGGGGACGATCTATCATCCTTGAAAATTGGAGTAAAAGCTCCGCCTTTTTTTTTAGTTCGCCAGTATTTGCAGCGTTTCCGTCGGTGCGATACATTAAAACCAGCCATCGAACGTATGATAAATCGTACGTTTTACATCGCTGTCCTGGCACCCGTGTCTCTATGATGTATAAAAAAAAAGGCATTTCGATAATACGTACATGCGAATGCGTTACACAGGGTGTCGAAATTAATGGAAGTTTCAACACACGCGATTGGAGTCGCTATAAAAAAGAATATTCATGTCTTTAAATGGTATACGATTGACGGATGAGTGTATATCGATGACAATGGGCGCATCTAACAGACGACTGCAAATAAAACTGTTTTTAAAACACTATTTGAGCCTTTAATTCTTCCTCCCTCGCGTGACTTTTTTAGCTCCTTGGAAAATACCGTTACTCTTCAAATTTGAACAAATTCCGTGAATATTCGTCTGCTCTTTCTGAGACGACCCCCACCGAAAGAAGTATTATTATATCGATTGTGTCATGCATCTCACGTCGTCGCACCGTTGAAGTTTTGATTAAATCTGTTTATCTATCCTGTTCTAAATTCGTACATATTCAAAAGCTCGCAAGATGAACACAGAGATTTCCCCGCGATCTCTCGCGGCGCAAAAGTCATCTGGACTTTCATTGAGATGCGAATGGGCGAGAGAGAGAGAGAAAGATCGCCGGTCGTTGCGACCGTGTCGTGTATCGCGGGTCCCAACAAAATTTTACGTAACATGTAAATGTGCTCGTCGTGAATGCGGTCGCGTTACGTGCCTCTTTCTCTCTGTCTCCCTCTCGTTCTCCCCCGTCTCTTTTTATTGCCGAAGCGGCACTTACGAAACCAGTTTCGGTGTAGACCGGCGACTCTCGGTCTCTCTTTCGGGATACGGCCGACGAATTTTTTCCTCCACGAGCAAGAGCAAGTATCCTCTTCCCCTCCCTTTCACCGCAAGTTCAGAAATATTATCACGTTGTCGCCAAAGCGGTACTATCTTTCTCCCTCTCTCGTGTCTCCGTAAAATTCCCTGCGAGTATACTCTCGAGAAAGGGTGGGGGGAGGGAAAGGGAGTGATGAAGGCTGCTGCTGGCTTCACGAGAGTTCCTTTACGAATTTCGTCACGCGCGTCGAAGGGACGCGCTGCCGGCTGGCACTGCATTTGTATTCGTTGCGCAAGGTCCGGTCGCGCCCTCGTTCCTTAAACAGTATAATTTGCGGAATCTCGTCAGCGACGAGCACTCTTTCTCCTCTGTTCCCTCTCCTTCTCGAGACTTTCCGTCGCAGCGTGTCGGATTAAAGCGACGAGATCGACGTCGCATCGACGAGTTCTACAGCCACGTTGCGGAAATGTCGCTTCTCGGCCTCGAACTCGCGAGAAACGAGTGATCGATCTGCAAAAAATCGACTCGTTTCTGCCGATCGGGCGTTTAATTCGCAGATGTCGAGATAAACGCCCGAGGCGAAGTCGTATCGCGATTAACGGAAGTGCGCGTGGCTTTCCCGACGTTTTTTAAAGCCCGTGAACCGAACTGATGCGTCGATTCGTCGCCGATTAATCGCTCCGCGGTTTTTCCAATCACGAGCAGTATGCCGCGTGCGGTATAAAGACATAAAACTCGATTATGCGGAATTATGACGTCTCGATGAAATGGCTTAATACAATTTCCATGTAGGACGCACAGCGAATCTGGCAGTACGATAATTAAAGCGTGCGTTGCTTTATCACTATCAGGAGCGCTTCCTCTCTCTTGACTCGACTAGCTACTGAAAATTAGTCTCCGGCTAAACTCGATTACCTCGCGATCGGAAATATCGATAGATTTGCCAAACGCTCGTCTCGATAAAAAGCATAATTCGATCAGCGCAGCAAAACGTGCAACGAAATGAGGGGAATATCTAATAATGATAGGCAACACCATAAGGTATCTACCTTTCTTCTTATACAAAAAAATACACTGATTCAAGAGCTAAAAATCAAATAAAAGTTATAAATCGAAGCAAAAGAAAGCTTAAAGTTATTGAATTCACCTCTGTCCAAATACGAATTTCCTTAATTTATTTAGTCCAAGAAAGTTAACAGATTGATATTTGATATGAATAAAAATCAACGGGAAGAGCCGCGATGCACTTTGCGCGTTTAAGGAGGTTTAATTCATCGCTGAATGATTACGAAATCGCTGTCGGATCGTACGCGTCCGCGTCTTTTTCGATTCTTCCGCACCGAAATTAGATTCGAGCCATGCTGATTAGTATTTAATTGCAAAGTTCTGGCGAGAGCGATGCTTGCAAATTTTATCACGTTTCGCTGAGGAACGCGAGTGCATTTGCATTCGTCGCGCCGCCGTCGGTCCGCCTCGCGCTCCTCGCAATCCTTAAATTGCGGAATGTAATCAATGGATAGAATCTGTTGGAAAGACCAACCGTTTCCGACTACATTTACCGGCAAATACTTCCATTGTACACGCTCGACGAGCATCGAGATAACGAAACCAATATAGCGGCGCATAAACGCTAATCTTTATGAATTCAAATTTAATTTCTCAATAAGCTTAATCGTTAAATGCGACTGCGATATGTCAATTCTCGCACTTCCAGAAGAAAGAGAGGTTGTTGCTATGCATTTTCGAGTATTATATATAAGTTCCTCCCTCCCCCCATTCTCCCTCTCTTCCTCTCATTAAATTATGTGAACGACCTCGCTGAAAATAGTCGGACGGCGTCATGAGTCGTCGATAAATGGTCCGCGTTAACGTAATTCTCTAACCACTTCATCTTCTTCCTCCAGTAATACTTTCTCGACTACTCTTGTGAAAGTGTGCTCGTGTATGTCATTTCAGGCAATAATTTCACGCGTCGTTATGCAACCGTTTTAGGATCCGTGGAGGTTATCGTCGCGAGGGCGCTCCATTTTTGCGAGCGCAGCGGAATTGACGTAAATGACACGCCGGCTCTCGTCTCGATTCCGCGCAGCGCGCGATTACGTGAAAAGAGCAACACAAAACAGGCACGTGCTTTTTCCCTTCTTTATTATTCCATTAAAATGTCGATCGCGAGAACGACTCTATAAAGTCCCCCGTCCGAAAACCGCCGCGCGGCTGAAGGTCGTGATCCTGGAATCGAGTTTCAGTCCGACGTACTTTCCTCCTCGTTGAAAGTCGCCGTGCTTTCCCGGGAACGGGTCCGCCACGTGTCGTTACAATGTGGCGCACATTTTTCACCGGGGACGTCGACGTCTAGTTACTCTAGTTTCCGAGACGGCGAAGTTTCAACACGATGTACGGAATCCTCCTTACAATCTTTTCCGCGCGGCAAGGACGACGATAGAGTTGAGATATAAAACGATGTAAATGTTAAAAGAGACGGTTTCGAATAAACTTGAATAAAATGTAATCGGGAGTGCATTGCAATTATAAAAGAGTAGAAAAAGTTATGTAGTGCTGAAAGTGGAATAAAACTCGTTTCTATGCGGAGAAAGTAAGAAAGATTTACCTTCTTTTTTAATCGAAAATTTTTATGATTATATAACTGAAGTCGGTAATAATGATCATAATTCACTACGTGATTTTTACGTTGCTAAGGTGAAGCAATTAGGCGATAATTTTTCTTCGCAACTGGAAATTGTACGTGTTATTCGATTACACTACATTTTTGGAGAGGAGAAAAACATTTTTTTTTTACAACTGATAAATTCTAAAATATAATAAAGTCAGAAATCCAATAACTGTTTTATAGTTTCACTGTTTTACTTGGCCGAAAACTTGTTCAAATTGCATTTCCAAATTTCATCTAACATGAACGGAACATACATAATTTATTCTCTGGATAATTTCTGCGTGAATATGAAAGGCAATGTAACTATATATTTCTTCCGCCATTTATAGATGATGAAAATGCGCGATATGGAAACAACAAAAAGAAATCTTTTCCAACGGCTTGTTAAAAAAAAAAATGACGTTAGAGAGCTCCTGACTTTACCGTATCAATTTCTATCAATGCTGACGTAATACAGCGTACCGCAGTCGGGATGTAGTGGCGAGGGCGGAGTGTTTGATGTATAGAAGAGTCTCCGGAGAATTGGAAGCCAAAGCCGCAAGAAGTTTGGACCAGACTTGGGGGCGCCAATAGGTCAAGGCTATCTGACGCTCCCGATGTGTATACACACATCTACATCGCCCGGTCTACCCCGTTTTCCAGCAAATTCATTACGGAGTTCCTTGGGAATACTTGAAGATTAACGACGAAGATAGTTGACGGCGGGAGCGGGATACGCGCGACTACCGCACATTCGTCGCCACATTTTTCGAACTTTCTCGCCGTTTGTCCTCGCGCGACCAAAAAGAAAGACTCGCGATGGAACCGTTCAACTTTTGGGAGTTCGACTTTTTCGTCGCCGTGCAAGAGAAAGAAAGGAAAAAAAGAGGAAAGACAAAAACGTGCGCATAGTGAACTGACGTCGCCCCTCGTCGTCGTCGTCGTCGTCATCGTCGATGCGGTTGCGAGGTTGAAAGTAGGCGGGGAGAGCGAGTGCAGCAAGGACGAATCCTTTACCGCGATGACAGGCTTCGCTCTCCGCCTCCTTTCGATCCCACTACTACCACAGTGTTGGTTGGCAGGATCATGCTCTTCCCGTTGCTGGCTCCGTTGCCAGCCCGGGTGGGTTTCCATCAGGTTTCACAAAATTCTAAAACTTGCATACGCGCGCGCGCAACAAGAAATAAAATTCACTACGGATAATTACCTGACGCGTTTAACGCGATTTCACGCCTCCTCGTACGAACTGATCAAATGTGAAACCTTGTGAAGCCTGTAATTTTCACAAGGCAGGGGCTCTCGAACTTTTTTCCATCGTTTCCAACATCTTATGTAATTTGACGTATACAACCTATCATCATTGTTAATCATCGTAACATTAAAACAACTGGCACTCTCTGCTGACAAATAGCAATGTAATGGGTGGATTAATTGTCACTTTTTTTTCTCTGATAAACCGCCGAGCGCTAAATGACGCAATTTGAGAACCTTTGTCCTGGAGGATATAGCAAGAGTGCTCAAACTCGTTATTTATTAACGAGCAAGTGGCGAGACACAAAGACAATTTTCACATAATCGCGTCGCGTGCAATTTTACGTGATTACTCTCGCATAATTTTTCGATAAATACAAGCTGGACGCACAGACACGATTTCGTCCGAGATGACAATATGAATGGCAAAATAGATTGAGATGTCACGTGACGTAATCGATGTTCTAATATTTAAATCTATTAATGAAGAAACGACAGAATACAAATTCCTTCGCGATACGCCAGTCGATATGTCGCTACAATAAGTACCATGATGCGGGATAGCGTGTTATTGCAAATCCGGCTGCGAAAACAGAACAGAACACGTCGAGTAACTTGACTGTCAACGGTTTTACGTTACGATCTGACATATTTGAGTTGCCGTAATGTAGGTAGCGGAACGAAATTGTCGGTTCTGGAGAATTCGATCGATATGTAATTGGCGATGTACGCGGCGATCGCGTGGTATTTCCTTGGCAAGACAAAAGCAAACGCGCAACAATAGCACACGAGGCTGGCGGCGACAACACAGAATATCGAACGGCGATTGCTTCGTAAAGAATGCGCATGGAAACACAATAAAGCTTCGCGGGAAAACTCGAGAAACGTTAAGCTCATTGTAAGAAAAACATATGAAAAACGGAATCCAAAAACCGACCAGAATGAATAACTTATGCAATAACTCCTTTTTATTAAAAAATATATAAATATATCTTCAAGTTTTAAGATGTAATTGAGTTATGATTATTATATGATTAATGTATACGATAACGTTATCTGAAATGTTATCTACGACCAACTAAAATTGTTCGAGTGTCTTACAGCGTTCTATCAACGTTGGCTTAAAAATTGTCAATTATATAATTCGGAAATGATTAAATTTCTTTTTAACGTTTCTCAGCTACGTTATATCGATCAATTAGGGGAATGAAATAACTAGTGAAATAAGGAGTGTCAGGAGATTCCTCTCTGTGTTCCTGCGTTGAAAAGAAAAGAAAGTCGAAGGAGGAGATAATACGAAAACGAGAGAAGAAAAGCAGTTGGGACACGTAAACGAAAGCACGTGGTGCACAAGACGGGACGTTTACGTCGCGGATAATGTCGGGTCGTAGAGGAAACGAATGGTTCCCGGGGACCAAGGATCGCGGCTAAAAGACGCGGACGGAAAAACGAGGCGAAGTGAACGTAAACGCGGCCACGTGTCGCCGATAAATCGACCTTATCAATAAGATCGAGCTCTCCGCGCTTTCTCTCTCGTTTCCCCGTGTCCTCCGTTCTCGTTCCGTTTCCTTCTCGTCGTCTCGACACCTTACCGTAGTTATTCATATATTCCGTAAGTTTGGAATACATGAATAACCTAGGAGTTCTCAGGTATTCGTCTTCGATGAAGCTCCAAGCAAGAGCCGCGACGTCGCGACGACGGCGTTTAGCGCATCTTGCAGAAAGCGACAGGTGACACGCATCCCGTTACATATATCTGTCTCCTTACTCCTCTTCCGAGTTATCTCAAATACTTCAGCGAGCACGGAAAATTATTTTCTCTCGAAAATATCAGTGAATTTTTTATTCCGTATGTTAACATCGAGATCTTAACAAGTTTAATATTTAATAGCCAATAGAAAACTCGATAGCAGACTCGAAATTACTAGTGAAATTGATAAAATTATTCGTTTCGCGAATATATATCGAAATTACATTCGAAAATTATTCGAAAGCTCAACAATTTTGTTGAACAACAATTTTGTTTGATCTTATATCTTTGGATTGTTATGCATGGAAAAATTTTTCCTTCTTTATAGTGATTTTGCTTCAATGTTTAATTGTATTATTTAATCAGTTACCGACTTTATGAGTAATCAGTGGTAAATTATTCATCGCGGAACGAAAATACGACGTGAGAGAAATTTTTCTTAATTTTCTAATATCATGTGTCATACGTATGCCATTATTTGACAGGTGCAAACTTTGCAGTTACAGCTCCGGTAATTTGATAAGTGCGATCGTATTTATGTGGTGGTGATATTCATTTTCATAAAACCAAGAGACCGAGATTTATAATACGAGAAAATGAAATAAGATTATGACGTTCCATCTTCATTACCCAAACTCGCTGTGACACAAGTTCGATCGTGAAAATAGAACGAAAATTCGTTATCCGTTATTCCACCATTATTCGTCGAAATAATGTCCCCGTGATCTTCCATATTCACCGCCTCGCCAAAATGGGTCACCGATGCATAATTTCGCGCTCTTCACTTTTTCGCGGTATTACAACATCGGACCGGACCAATCCTGACCGATCTCCTTCGTCAACGTGAAAAATCAACGAATCGACGAGTTCTTGCCCACGTTTCATTAGCAATTCGCATACATTGACATAAAACTGTTTTTCAGCTTCGTAAATGACGTGTCGCGGCAGTTAGGATCATATTATCGTTAATCGTCCTACGAGCGAAAAACGAAACAACCTATTCGGTAATTGCGGAATTATACGACACAATTTCAATTATTCGATGCACATTTGCCTAGCCGTATCATCTTATAGTCTAGTATTACAATAGTTTCTCTCTTTTTCCAATTATATTATTATTGTTAAGTAAACGAACTCCCATTGGTTAATACAATTGATATAAGAAATAAAAGAATAAAGGTCATTGAAGTAACATATATTACATGCATTTTTGAACAAGCGCTAAGAATTTTATTTTATGTATTATATATATATATATTTTTTTTTTGTTCTATTTATTTTCCTAGACTATCTTGTTCTTACGTGATATGTTACGCGATGTCTTCAGCATATAACGCGGATACTAAGAAGCTTGCGAGAACGAAAGGCTCTTGCTCGTACGCGAATCGCTATTGCAGAAAGTTCGTTATAAAAACATGAATCATTAGAAACATTAACCGAATAGCAACATTATGACATTACCTGTCAGATATTAAAAAGCGCCATTAAGGTTCCGGAGTTCCGGCAAATCACGACAATTATTCTTTCGCGTCGCGCTGGCTTTCGCGATTTTAATTGTTCGCACGCGAATGAAGAGAGATGGGCGGAGGAAGAGAGGAGGTTAGAGGACCTCGCACTGAAGTATTTATCTCGACGCATTATTATTCCCGTCGAACGTGACCGTAACCCGCAATTGTTGCGTCAACTTAACGCACACGCCGCCGAGCTCCACGTATCCGCCGATTGTGTTTTACGATCGCTCGCGCCGACCGCGAATTCGACCGATACGCAATTACGGAATTGCCCTCGTATATCATCGACTGGCCCGGTTCGTGCGAAAGGGCCCTCCACACGTCGTTTAAACACGTGTACGTGCCAACGGCCGTTACGGAAACGTGTTTCTAACTGCGGCCCAAATGCGACGCGATAGGCTCGCGCGTGACGAGTGAAGAGTTCTCTGCCGAGTTCAATTTCGCGAAGTAACTCGCACGCAGTTGACATTTTCTGCGGAATGGATAGAGTAACGGCGAAGATGCGTTACACGAAGAGAAATAATATTGACGAATAGTCTAATACCGGAGAGGCAGGTGATTTTATAATATATAAAATTTAATCTGTTAATCTAAATAAAAATCGTAACGCTACTAAAAACAATCGCTGTATCGAATTGTAATTAATTAATTGGTAGAAACAAATAAAAATATGATAGTAATACGTGTTTCTCATTGTGTTCTCGTTCATAACGCTGAGCAAAATTTCACACAGAGCTACATTGCATGAAAGGAAGAGTAACAGAGGATGAGCTAATGAGACATCTGTGTAATTTCGATACATGTCCGTTCTCGAGTGTCATTGTAATCAGCGTGGAAAATCATGGTAGAGGGGTAATCATGGCAAGTCGAACGCGCTCTCTCTCTCTCTCGTACTTGCAACGCGCGCAACTGCAGCACAGATCCCAAAAATATCTCAGCGTTAGCTCACGCACCCACGCCGGGGCTCTCGTTCGAACTCTACGCGCTTTTATTTATAACTCAGTGTTAAAAAAAAGTGACAGCACGTTGAGAGTCGCGCATACGTCGTCGTCGACATTGTTGTTGTCGTCCTTGTCGTTTTACGGCCGTCGCGGAAAAAACGTAGCGCGCGTCCCGTTTGCGTGAGTTACGAAAGTCTGGTTTAACTCCGCGTAAATCGCAAATTCGAAATTCGCATTATCACGAAATTCGTTCTCTTTCTCTTCCTCCTCGTCACTTCGTTTCTTGCCCCCTACATTACCGATCCTTTCTTCACGTTCACTAACCCCCTTCGTCCATGTCGAATCCTTTTCTCCCCTCTCCGACCCCTCTGTTCTTTTCTTTCAATTTTTCTCGTCCGTATGCTCTTTATCTCTCTTTCTCTCCCGCGCATTCACCGCTCGGCATTTCTTCCCTCTTTCCTCTTCCATCTTCTTTATTATTCCTTCCCTCCTGCCGCATCTCTCTTTATTTTAGCCCGAGGCGAGCGCCGAGATGATAACGGAAAGTCGAAGGGGTTCGAGGGGAGTAGCAGAAGAGAGAGGAAAGGCGAAAAGAGAGGTAGAGAAACGAGGGGGGAGGGAGACGGTAGAATACACAAGGGAAAGAGAGAGGAGGACGAAAAAAGTGAAAGAGGAATAGAGAAAGGCAGAACGAGAAAAGAAAAGAGCAGGAGATGGAGAACAGGGGCTGGGAGGAGACGAGATAGAAAATGAACGCCCGTTCGTATAGAGAGCTCGTCCAACGGGCTCTCCTCTCCTCTCCTCTCTTCTCTTTTCTTCTCTTCTCTCTTCACCTCACGAGCGTGGTTTCGTAACACGCGTCTCTCTCGCTCTTGAGTATCTTTCTTTCTCTATCTCTCTTTTCTTCTCGTCCAGTCTCGCTCGGAGAGCATGATACACACACGTTATGTATATATCGCTTGAGAAATTCCGTATCTTGGCAAAGCGATGGAAACGTAGAATAAAACTTGACGTTAATGGGATAATAGAGTTTTCCCATCAGCCATGTCCTCGTGTCGTCGACGTCTTAAATAAAAGTAATCTTTAAACGTGAACCTACAGTGATCTATAAGCGGCAACTTGTAATTGCACACTCGATCGCGTAGCTTTCCAGATAAACAGGCACAACTGACTTTTAGAATACGCGAGCACATGCTCAAGAGCGTGTATTTAAAAGTTAAGGATATACCGGTAATATATAAGAATATATCGTTATATAATTAATAAATAAAACATGTATTAGCTACTAACGCTGATTGACGCTGCCGGTAGGTGTGTTTACACGTAAGTAATTAGCGAATGATTAATCATTGATTAATTTGAGGTACAGAGTATACAATCTCCGCTGAAAATGATTGGTCGCAACAATAGTCGAATTCATTATGGTACTCGCATTACCGTATATCGTGACTAAATGAAAATATCGTAAATTTCGATCTTAAGATATTTCGGATGATACAAAGAAATAATTTAATGTCTTAGTTAAAAGTAAAATATTACAACATTGATACATGTCTCAGCATCTAATTATTTTACATCTTTGTAAAATTAAATTGGTTCCACATTTAATACATCTCAAGTTAAATGTATGAAATCTTGTATTTGAACGCGGGATAATCTGAATTTTATATTTTTGGGATTGATTAACATTGTCATATTGCCACTTTGTCTTTTGAGTGCGCGTTTACTCTTCAAACAATATAATACATCTTTATTCATCGAGTATTATACGATATTGTGTTACCAATGATTACAAAGCAATGCAGGATTTTTGAGGCTTTACCAGACATAAAATTCATATTCGCGGGAAATACGAGAAATACACTCGAAAAATGAGAAGCAGCCCCAAAAATATGATTGCGCGTGCATGGATTAATATTTCCTGTTTATCGAATGCAAAATCCGAGACAGATGCGATCGAGCGATGGGCCTTTGGACGAAAAATTATGTCGTTTATTTACTTCGTTTTGCATCTTTCAAATATTAACATTGCTCAATAATTGGGATTAATAAAACGCAGCGAGGCTGTTTCAAATTTTCTGAATCGACCGCCTATAGTATCAATTTCGATATAATATTTAATAATATGATAGTAAATACAAAGAGAGACGCAAGGGCTTTCGATGAGAAAAGGAGGGAAGAAAAATGGCAAAGGATTAATATCTACGTACACAATGCGCGAGTAATTTTTGCGCGAATAGAGCTACGTTCTCTATTTTTCCACAGTGGGACTCATTAAAAGTTGCTTGCGACTCAATTCTGGGTCGCAACGCAAAGTTTGGAAACCACTGCTGCAGTTACGCGTGCCCGCTTTCTGTCTGCAACCCGATATAGATTATAACGTGATTAAATTGATGAACATATCATTTGCTCTAGAATTATAACGTAATTAGTTATCCATGAAACGGATCATACACAATACACGTTCTCGACGATCGCATAAATTGTGTACATTGCGTTTCGTGAATATCTATTTATGCGGATTACTTCCTCCGATCGTACGTGATTACTTTACTTGATCAATTTAACACCTGAATTGCAACAAAAATACCGATTACACGCTATATGTATAAAGCTACACGATTAAAGGTAGATTTTATCGCGCATTATTGAACGGCGACAGATCGATGAGGCAAAGTTTAATAACCAAGGGAATTGTGCACATTCTTCGCCTCGATAAATAACTGCCGCGCATAACTTGTCCCATAACTTATTGATAGAGGAGAGATTTACGGTAATTTTATTTGTATTTATACGACATGTAACAAACATATTCGCGATACGAATACTCGAGATAGTTGCGTTCCATTCAAAGTTCAAATGTCAAATTTATCTAAAATTTAAAGCTTAAAGCAGCCAGAAATTTTAACGGATTTGTAATATATATTGCAATATATATTTGTATTTGCACACAAGTATAAATATGTCATAAAAATCGTAATTTTAATAATAAAAAGTGTGAATGTGCGTATCATAAAAACCCATGTTGTAATTGCAATGAAATAAAATAAAATTGCACGAGAAAGAAAAAGGAAGGAGAGAAATGAACGCTTATGAAATAACCGTAATTATGTCGCCTAATAATATCGCGATCATCGATTCAATTTCGTTCGAAATATGACTTGCGTGACGTTGCGAAAGGCTGATAATCATCGCGTTTAGAGATCGATAACGGCGCGGCCGGTAATGATCGCCATTAGAGGAGACGACGACGACGACAACGACGAGTGTCGACTCTCGCAATTCTGAAGCTGGTTCGGATCGATAGCTCAGAACCGGTTCCAAGTTCCCGGTGGCTAATTGATCTTGCAAAGCGCAAGCGATGTTGGACAAATATTAGCATCGAAGGTAATTATCGACGGACGTACGCACGCATTGCGGAGCACGCACCAAAGATCGAATCTGGTTCAAAGTCGACTCATAAAAAGTTAAAAGCTTTGATAGTAACGTGGAGCCACAGCTTTTTGCCTTGGAGTTTGATACGATATATATTTGTCTTAACCAACATATATATAAATAAAATAATTTTAGCAATAAATCATTCTGCTTCAAATTTTTTAGCATTCTCTTTAAATTATTGACCTTTTAATGATTTTAGCGTTTTAATGTTGAAAGCCTTCAGAGAGACACTCGAAACACTCGAGGAACAATTTCGAAATTGAAATTCCTTTTGTTGTAATTATGCTTTTCAATGACATCGCGTAATTTAATATTATAAGCTCGAATTATAGATGACAGAAAATAATTATTAGCTAATAGGAAAATTATGATAATCAGAATTCGAAAATTCCATGTTGTACATCTTTGACACTAATTTCACCTCTATCGCGTAAGGCTAATGTTTCAATATTTTTGACACGGCAAAATGTCGCATCTCTCAGAACATAGATTCAATGAAATCGATTTCATCCTCACGCAGAATTCAATTCCTTATCGAATACCTTCAAGACTTAGAACGCACCGCGCCTAGGCCACGGGGCGGCCGTCCATGCCGAATCTCTAGGGAGCTCCGCGATTATTCCGGGCGCAAATTTATTTTTATCAGTCTGGTAGCAGCTTGTTGCCGGCGCTCGGGGCGCCGACGTTGCCGGATTAGAAGTTTTTCGCGTCAATATTTGCAAGCAAGGCCTCTTGTATCCGAGATAAGTCGTTTGGACTGATCAATACGTTTGTCGCGATGGAGAATTGTCGCCGGTAATAACCGGACTATAATTTTGTAGAGTCTAGACACATCAATGTCACGAGATCATTTAACTATCATTAAAAGATATCTAATTGAAGCCTGACCAATTTACTTTTTTATGTATATCAGCAAGGTGACTGTAAATAAGATAACTGTAACCAACATTTATCGGAGACTGATAATTCCAACAATTTTTATCGTATCGTTCTCACGTGGTAATGTGCATGTACTAACTGTCCTAAGTTACTGTCCTATCTCTTTATAATTTCAGTTAAACCTTGATTAATTTTCGCTAACATTTGCACGTATGTGGAGCGACGATCCCCGTGTTAAATGTAACAATGAAAACGCGATGATCGGCGCGGGTGCGTTTTCTCGTGCCGAAAATTGAATCCACCGGAATTACACACCGGTTTCGGTCTCCGAGAAACGTCGTCGCGTCGGCGGAAACTGCCGTCTTCCCGACACCTTCACGGCAATATCCATAAGAAGACGTTGTGGAGGAACCGTAGGATAAAAGGAAAATAAGAAAAAAAAAGAAAAGGAGCAGGAAGCTCTGCAGTCACGCTCCGAAATAGCATTCATTGCGTTATTCGCCGGGGACCCGTGAAATTGGGACAACGAAGAAATCTAGCGGTCATAGCGAGAGCTCTTCACGTGTGTACCAGATTCCTTTAAAGGTATACGTGACGTTGCAACCGTCCAAAACGGAGCCGGAGCCGAAACAAACGAGCCGCTGTGGATTTTAGCGCGATCGACGAAATGGCCGTGCGTGAGATAAAATATTTCGCCGCAGCGCGCGACTCGCCGCACGATTTCGGTTGCGGGCGTTGCCGCACGATTTCGGTTGCCGGTGTGATGTAGGTCGCGCGTTACGAAATCGGTACCCGCGGCCAACATTGTTACCGTCTTTTTTGTCTGGCGTGGCAGCGGAATCGTTAGGCTCTCGCGGTTGTAAGAAAGAGACACGGGGAATAAACTACAACAACAGTGACGACGACGACGACGTTGCTATTAATCTCGCGCGGCTAATTTTGGAATGCTGCCTTATTACGCTTTAAGTGTGTCGCAAAGTTGGTGATTTCTGGCGTGTCTCGAGTATAATTAAGTTTAATGCGAGCGCGGCCTCCCGTCAGCGTCGACGGGGCGGCGGCAGTTAAATCGGATTAAGATCCCAACGGAGATCCGCGCACGATTGAATTAATATAATAATATGTACGACGCGGAGATACGCGCGTTGATGAGGATTTCCGGATGATCTGAGCATTTTTTTCTCCCCTCATTTCTGTCGCAGAACGCGTTACGGTCAGCTGCAGGAATCGAGCTTAGCTCGCGTGACGTTGCAAAAATCGTAATCGCGTTCGCGACTGAGTAACGAATAAATACGTCGTAAACGCGCGGAATCATACGGAATCCGGCAAAAACGCCATAGTAATAATTATACCTCGATCGCTTTACGAGAAGGCCAGGAATAACGAAACAGGTTTCCAGTTTCTTGATTACTTGATGCAACGCCGGCCTCTCCTCTTTCTCGCGCGCGTTACGTAATTTCCATTAACGCCCGTTCATTAGCGCGATGGCGATCCAAAAATCGCACAAGATATCGCGATCGATGCGGAACAATCGTTGCTCAACCTCGTTGTCGGGCCTATTTCAAGCACGAATTCCATCGCCGGAAACTTTGTGATCGCGCGAAATCATCCCGAGAATCGGCAGCACCTCGCGAGTTGCAACATCACTCGGAAGCCAACGTCAACGTTAAAACGGGTATCCACGTTCGAGAAACTGTAATGTTAATTACCCAAGGGTTACGCAACGAACCGAACAATCCATTTCAACTTAATGACTATTTACGCGCGTGCGAATTAAGAGTGCGAAGTACAAACTTAACTCTCGTGAAACTCGTGAAACACGATGATTAGATACGGATTACTGGAAAATTCCAGCTAATTAGTTTCTATGAAGTTTCAGTGAGAGATACTATCACGATATTTATCCTGATATTATTTTATATATAATAAAATACAGTAAATAGATATAACATATAATATAAATATAATATGATAAATAAGTATAATACAACAATTTATTATTACCAATATTAATAACACATCAAGTTAGGCGCGTCTTTCATCGATCTTAACTGTCGCAATAATTAATACGATTACAAAATTACTTATTAAGTCGGCACGCATCTTATTTTTTCATTTACTGCGTTTAGAATCCGATAAATTAAGTCGGCAAGCAGCTCATTGACTGACCATCAAGATCCAAGTCCAACCGCTTGGCGATTTATGTTAGATATTTCTTACTATTATGTAATTTACGGTCAAAAAGAGTGTAATATTTGTGTTGACGATTACAAAAGTTTCTCAATTTTTTTTTCTGTAAACCAAAAGGTACACATTTCCGCAGTAGGTGGTACTCCGGAGATACGTGTACGATGACTGAAAAATGGTGGTGAAAAGATTAGCCTTCGAGATACCCGTGTTGCTCGGGATGTTACATCGCCCTTGCTGAATCCTTCGTTCGCGATTAGCAATTGCACAAGCTGCGAGTCGGAGAATTCTGCGCTTAACAGCTAACCGCATCTCCCACCCGATCCTCGGTGCCGTAGACCGGAAGCGCCCGGGATCGCCCCGGTGCGAAAAAGGGAGGAAATTCTTCTCTCGGGGAGAAATTTTCGGATCTCCGACGCGGAGAAACTCCCATCGCCGCGCGAATATCCTCTTTTCCGTTCTTCCGTCTCACTAGCAACACCGCTCATAAATAGCCGTACCGGGGGCGGTCGTAAGGGTTTCCCTTATCTGCGTCAGCGTTTCTGTGCTCGCACAATTACCTACAGGTTTCCTACGTGATACGTACGCTTCTCTCTCCTCGCTTCTTTTTTTCCTGTTCTTTCGACAACTCGCAAACGTACACGTTAGCATATTGCGCGCGCGAGCGTGCTCAAGCCTGATTCACACGACTCACTCTCGTCGTGGAGTGACCGGACATGCTGGTTCCAAGGAGACTGTTTTCTTCCTCCGACATTACTTTTTCATAAATATTAAACACAAAACTATACGTTTGTATATATTTCTTGACAAACAAAGGAGTAGATATCAGATCTTCAAGATTTATTTCCTTTGAAAAATTCTTTAGAGATTTCTGCCTTTCAGTTTTTCTCACTACCGACTACGGTAGTTCGGGAACATCCCGGTTCTTCATTTTTTGGAGGGGAACGTTATTCGATCAAGGCTCAACCGTGTGTAAATTCGGCTTTACACTTGCACAGCCTTGCAGCTGACACGTATGCAAAGGCTGCAAAGGCTGTATTTGTGTGGATGAGCCTTGCATACTGACGTAATGCCCCGGCATTCGGTGAGTTTCGCTGGCTGTCGACTCGCTTCGCTCGACGATATTCGCTCTTTCGACCTTCCCGTCCGAACAAGAGATGTAAAGGCAACGTTGCGCCGCAACGTCTACGACGGCGATGGTACGTACGTAAACACTGAGCTCACCATTCGTTCCTGAAGTGTTCGCCGTTGAAAACCGTTCCCTCCGCCATGGGGAACGACGCGCCCGATCCGGCCGTTACCAAGGATGCATGTACTACAAGGACGCTCAACTATCGATCCTTCCACGAACCGGAGGAGCTCGTCTAGGAAAATCGTCGAATATGACGAAATCGCTTCTCCGCGCGAGTCACTCGACTGGCTTTGAAAACGAGGAAAGGAAAACTATCGACGAATTTTTCGCGTTACCGGAAGCGAGACGCTGGTCGCAGTAAATCAGAACAGAATCGATAGCAAATGTGTGCCGGAAGAGGAAAGTATGTAAAGAAATCCTGCTTTCGATTTCTTCGTTCAATTTAACATTATATTAGAGAATATAAAATTTGTAATGTAATATATATTATTAATTAATGCTAAATGTAAAGATGTCTTTTTTTCTTTATCGTTGAGTTAAACGCTCTTTCCGTAATCAGTTTCGATTACGAAATAACAGGAGGAGTTACCTTGTAATTTTTCTCAGAATCTGTTAAACGCCACGCGGGTTTTCCTGTCCCGATACAAATCGATCGGAGATTTACGAGCGTGCCGAGGCACCTCATACGCAAAACGTGATCGAGATAACAATCTTTTTTTTTTCCTCGTAATTGTGCTCTTTTGCTATGGAGCAAAAATCGCGCTAATTATTTGCATCGTCTTGAATGACATTTCACTTGAATTGCAGATTGTTGTTTGAATCACCTGCTGCTAATTTAATAAAGAAGAAGCTCCGTGATTATCTTACGATTGACATCGGGAAATTGTAATTACATCTGAAAATAGACGTTTAAAACTAGGAAAGTGCATTTAACGTGAAATAAAAGTTAAGATAGGAAATAAAAGGTCTCCCTTCATAAAAACTTCGGATTGTGTTATTTATGTGAAAACTTTCCAGCTAATTCGGCGCGCACTTTCCCCTTTGCCCTGAATATTCTCTGTCAGGAAATTTATTTTACTTTCATAATAGTTCTACTATATCTCGCCGTATACAGAAAAAAAAACATTACAGCCGCAAATCTAAATGGGCCATTGAGAACGGTTAGTTTTCAGCACTCTCCAACATTCACAGATTTTCCCTGGAGGATCCTTCTTTCAAAAGCACGTATAAACGGGACATGGAAACATTTCCGTCGCATTCTTTTCGCCTTTAATTCACGGAAGGACATTTAATTGCGATAAAATACCCACTTGCAATTCGCAAAGCTTTAGAGAACACCGTTGACATCTTTGGAGACCATTTTCGCCCGCTACGGAATGACTTATCTAATTACTTAACAAGAACCACTTAATGTTACTTTAATTTTTACAAATCTAAACCCGATTTTTTTTTTAATTGCGAATTCAGGGTTTAATGCGATTTTTTTAAAAGCACGGTCAATTATTTATTGTAATTGAAGTGTTTTGCGCGAACCCGAGAGAGTAACAATCTGGATTAATAATAATTAAACTACTTGACCCGTATAACGTCGTTCGTGCGAACAACGTTGCCGAGGGCACGTTTCTTCCGTTTGAGACTCGGGGAAATCGAGAAGGTTTCTTCCGGAAAAAGGTCGAAACGAGGAACACGATATCCGAGAATTATGAAGACCTTGCGCGTCGACAGCTAGGAGATATTCTACTTATTTTTCGGTTGTTGTCACGCTCGGTAATTAAAACGGGTACAGCGTTAAAGCGCCGGTTTGCTCGAGAGGACCATGACGATGAGGGATGCAGCAACGTGGAAAAGCGTAGCATAGTGTGTCCGACAAGGAACGCGACGATTTCGTCGCCCGTGATACCGCCGCGATATCCTCATAGTTTCTAATTGGCTGCCGCTTCTGAACCTTGCTCCTCGGGATGACTTTCGTTAATTAATACGCGCGCGAATGGCAATTCGAGGGAAATCATCAAGACGGATAATAATCTCGACGGAATTCGCGCCGCGAGCGAGCTCTCTCGATCGCTCGATCGAGATCGACGCTCTTGTTGACATCGCTCGACCGACTGCGAACGTAGATGACAATGATACGGGAGACTCGGTAATTGGGCAATGAAACACAAACATTGCTCACCGGAAATTCTATGATAGCGGAATAAATAGACTGGCCCGTTTTGAGCGATATTTATTGTCTTATCATTATGCGAACTGTTTCATGAATAGTGCCGGAGAACGGACAGTCGGGAGGCAATTTGCGTAATGATATCAGTGTACGAGCTGGTCAATGAAATGGTATGAGTAACGTTTCGTGCCCCAAACGACTGAATTAATCATTAGGCGGAGTTAGATTACAGTTATTAGTTAATCGAGTCGTGTTCAATAAAAGACATTACGGTGCCGCTAATGAATGAACATTCGTGATCGGTCTGTCGTCTACGCTCGCGGCCTGTATTAAAAAAACAAGGACACGGAAACGATGACGTGATGAGAATAGTGATTATTATTGATTATTATTGATGCCGCTGTCACGAACGTTCGGCTCGACGGAGGAATCCGACCGTTGTCCGCCTCGCGAATCGTCCGTCTCGTTGCCGTCGTCGATGGCGGTAATTCGCGCGATTACTCGCGCTTTTTTTCCTCCATGCGCGAAAAAAAGGAAGGAGGATCGACTCGGCGGATACGGCCTTATTAGCGTTGCAATTATATCCCGCGTATCACTGTATTATACAATGGCAGTAACGAGCGCGCATGCAGTAATAAATTACGACGGCTCCCGTAATCATTACCGTGGAGTTTCGTGTAACAGCGGCGTCCTATCAGTTTACATTCGACTTTAATTGCAGCGTGCAGCTCACCGGCGGCGGCGGCGGCGGCGGCGATGGTGGCGGCGCAGCTTTTTGGAGCGAACGCGAATTCTCGTTCGCTCTCCCTCCCCGCCCCCGCCCTTCCCGCGCGCGGTCAGGGTATAGCTATAACGGGTACGGAATAATTAAAAGCACTTTTAATAAATTAATATAATATTACCACTCATTTTCCGGGCATTATCCTCGCGAAACATTTAATAATGCCCCGAAGTAGACGGGGGGGAGGAAGGTAGGGCAGCGCAGAGGGAGGGAGAGGGAGATTTCTTTCTACCTCATTTTTTTTCGATCAACGGGTTCATTAATTCATCGCGCTGCGCTTCTCGCAAAATTATTCCGCCCCTACAGCTCGCATACATCGCACAACTCTGGCCTGGCACGTGTTATATGTATGTATATCGGCCATCGAACACTTTTTTCCCCCGCGCACCAGACATAATAATTATGCCGAAATTAAAAACATGTATCGGGCAATTATTCATCGTGTCCCGGCGTATCGGCGGGACCGAATGATAAAGTCCGTACGGATGATCGAGAATACCTGGACTAATGAAGCGTGTGTTAAAATTTGAAAATGTACGCTCGTCCTAATTGTTCATTATCGTTGCGGAAAAAAAAAAGCTGCGCACCTTCCCCCGCGAAACTGCAAATATCGTTGTTTCGGATCTAATTGTTTAATATTTATGAATGAGATATTTAATACGCGCTTATACACGTCTGCTCGTTAACTTGGAAAGATAAACGAAAAATGATAATAATTTCTGTCGCGCAACGGCGAGCAAAGTGCGTGCTATTAAAACTTTATTTACATGCAAATTGAAGTTTTAGATAAATACACAGCGCTTACAAGCGGCGATATGTGAAATTTAATTCTTCCAACTTTCTTCGCGTTGCATATTTTCCCCTGATATTATGAATCCTCCCTTACTATCGCTCGTGTTATCTGCACCTGAATAACAAAATTCATTGACCGCGTTTCTAACGGTGCGTCATGTGAACACACGTCAATCTTATCTCCCGATTTGCGCGAATTCACACACACAATTTATTGAAAAATTTTCTCATTTTGAATTACTCGATTATGAAGGAAAAGGGTCAACTTCCATTTGTTAAGCAGTTTCCTCCTCGTCGAGGGGAAAAAAACGAGCTCGTACCATTAGCCTCTAGATGTACATCTCCCTACAGCGCTAAAATGTTTTGATAATGCAGAAAAAAATCCGAGGAAGAAAAATAAAGAAATGAAAGGAAAGAAAGAGGAGAGAAATTAAAGGAAAAGAGATAAAAGGAAGGTGTTGCTTCGTTTTTCACGTGATATTAATGTATCACGTGTATATGTGTATGTATATATATCGTGTGACATACGTATTATGTAACGCGGAATAGTTCGCAAAACGCCGCAAGAACGCGCTAAAATTTTCAACGATTTCGAGGAGAGACCGTATTTTTCCCGTGGCGACACGAAGTTTTATAAATGTTGGAACACATTTAATGGCGAGCGAAAAAAAAGGGAAGAAACGACGAGAGTATAATAGGAAGTCGGGGAATTCGCCGGTACACAGGGCGCGCATCACGAGAGCTGCTGTAACATCTAACTCACCTACACTTCTTCAGACAGACACTTCGAGGTTATCGCGCAATGGCACGTCAGATGCAGCTGAAACGCCCGCGTGCATTGCGCACAAACGCACGTTACACGGCGTAACCGACGTACAACAGACGCGTCCGTCTGACACACACGCGGAGAGACGCACGACGTGTACGTGTTATGTTGTCTCTTCGTGCCACGGCGTTGTCTTATCCCAATTAATTACAGCGAGGGATTTTATTAAGATGATCCCCGTAATCCTATCTCGCGCAATTTAAATGTACATCCCAACCGATTTTTAATATTTTTGCAAGGAAATACAGAATATATATATGTGTGCATAGATGAATAAACACAAATCTCTAAGTTTCTGTGTTTTTATTATTCTTGCGGAATAGAATGCGCGCATTGTTATTTTTCATCGACGTTATTATTTTTCTATTATTTTTCTCTTACTTCGCATTTTAGCAGTTGTATAAAAATACTGCGACGCATGCGGGATATGTTTATGTAATAATTTATCCGCTTGTTTATTTCGTTGTATTTTGAAGTGATTTTAGGTCAGAATAGGTTAAAAAATTGGATATTGTAGAGCCAAAATCGCGCACGATCTGTCGCGCGGCAGGCCATTTATCAATTTGTAGGTAAAATTTTATACTTATGAGATTCGAGAGCTCCGCTTCGGTAGTTAAGCATCGAGACCAAATTACCGGGCATCGCGGTAAAACCATTTGCCGCTCGTAGCGTAAAAAAATCCTTGCGAAGTACCGGGCAGCGAAAGTGTGGCGCAGACTGGACCCGAATTATATCGGTGGTGGAACCGAACGACCGAGCGAGCAAGGGAGCGAACCTCGAAAAAACGCAATTTAGCGCGGCGAAATTTCGCAATGCGTCCAGCAGAGCGGTGCTATTGTCACGCGAATACGGGTATACATCGTATCATATCACCGAGAAAGATAGAGAACAAGGATGCGAAAGGGGGAGAGAGAGAGAGACAGAGAGAGACGATGGAACACCAAATAAAAGCTCGAAAATCGGGACGTTCCCTACCCGTATTTTCATCTCCCTCTTCTACCCTCTCATTCCACCTGTTCTTGATGCTGATTTTTCCATTCGGATGGTAAAATACCTGGAGGCGGTGCGCGGCTGATTGCGGACGCGCGCGCGATTCAATTAACTCAACGAGGGAGAAGAGTGTCGTCGTCGTGTGCATCTACGCTATTGTATACCGGCTCACGGCGTTGCAAAACAACGTCAACCATCGGTCACGTATCTCTCAACCGTCATCGGTATGACCGGTGCAATTTACCGCATCGCCGACGATAAAGTGCGTACAGTCAATAAGACGGGTATTTACTGTTTGCGCCAGTAATGTTTTTACGGTTGCGGCCCGATCTCGGGGTCGTTGCTGCACGTCGTCATCCCGTAACTCTATTGCGAATCCGGGATGACAATGACGACGAGGACGATGATGAGGGAGCGAAGACGGAAATAAAAATGAAGACGAAGATGGAGATAGAGAAAGGGGAAGATGAGGAAATCGATCTGGCAATCGGTTGGAGCGTGTCGCAAACGCAAGGATCGTTCCGGTTAACTGTCGTAATAAGAGTGTCTTTTATGATTTTACGGATAGTGATCGTAAAAGCGAGGGTCGCTGAATTACGAGCGGAAGCTCAAGGTTGAGTCGTGATTCTCGCTCGCGTTGCGAAACGTGAATGGATGCCGAAATCTTTGCCATTGTTCTTTCGTAGCGGCCGACCCACATATATAACATAAAATACGTACCGTTCGTATTCACAATCAATAACTGTTAGGATTTTCGAAAAAGTACGTTTTAAAATGCGAATTTTCTTAGAAAAGTGAAAATACAATTTCGCCCGTCAGCTATGTACAAGATACCCAATGTTGTGTAAAAGCTTGTTATCACATAAATCCTTTAATCCTTTAATACGTTCGCGGCACATAACGTTTCATTCAATAGGCGACATCGGACGCGGGTGATAATTGACGCGTACGAGCTAAGTAGGATTTCAAAGTACAACACACGCGGATGGATGCTTTGGATGGCGAGTTATGTGTCCGACTGCCCGTATTATCCGAATTAGCCGACATAGCATACTGCGTCTCTTTGTAAGAGAGAAATGCCATTAAACTGTTATTTCCTTCTCCTCTTATTGGCCGCTGCCTTTCTCGTACAGTAACGCGCGTAACAAATAAATCGGAATATGCGATTCGGAACAGCTAATCGTTTCATTATACATTTCCGATTATTCGCGTATCTAATATCTCCACTTTGCTTGCGATTAAATCCTTAAATCGGACCTTTGATTTAATTTATTTTTGGGCAACCATTCTCTCGAGATCGTTCGAATCGAGAAGAATACTATAGTAACTTTTTCAGAGCCCGGAAAGTAACGGTACTTTCACTTATCAGAATTTGACTTCCATTATTCTTAGGAGAATTCAAATGTGTTACAATTTAATTTCTCCCGACCTAGAAAAGCGCTAATTTCGAATAGGCACACAGATATATCGTGGTATTATTCAGTCACGTTGGATTTAATCTACATTATTCCTAATTGATGATCTCATGCTCAATTATGACAAAGGTGATGGAACTATTACGGAAATTGTAGTAAAATAAATGGCAAATAATCCGTCGCGATGTATTCATTTTAAGAGGATCTCAATCATTTCGAACGTAACACGCGGTCGATGTAACGAAATTGAGGTGAAATAAACTGCCGTCGTTAATTTATTGCTCGAATCGGCGGAGAGAACCTCCCCGGCAGACCTAATAATAGTGACGCACCCTCGCAACGGCCGTCTAGCTACGGGCCTGGTTGGTACGGGCTTTCGCTGTAAATCTAGTGGGTGTTCCTAAGCTCCGACCGGAATCCCAGGGTTTCGCACTGGCCTATGTAATTTTGATGTTAGTCTGGAATTACTATCGTGGTTACCGCGCGTCCGCCGTTACGGTGACGTTTTTATAGACGTGATTCCTCTCGTTACATACCCCCCTTTGAATCTCGAAGACGCACTTGGTCGGCAGTTTGCGCGAGGTACCGCAAATCGCGGCAATAAAGCGAAGGAGTAATCCGAACGTTGATGGACGTAAAACTCTCAGTGCAACGCTCAGTAATATAATTTACAAGTCGACGAAAAAAAAACGTTAAAAATCGTTTCTCAGAACCCAATGTGCATCACGTTTAAATATTAACGCAAAAGTGGTATAAAAAAGTTTTAAACTTTAATGAGATCACTCCAACTTGAGCAATCTAATCTTTCAGAACACTCGAATTTCATATTTTTACCGTTTTATTCTGTTAATTACGAAAATGTGTGCCGAAGCATTAATATTAAATCATTTTCCTCCGCGAACTCTGATTATACATCCTGCATGTGTTT
The DNA here is from genome assembly GCA_901521435.1 of Crematogaster levior. Classification (NCBI taxonomy): domain Eukaryota; kingdom Metazoa; phylum Arthropoda; class Insecta; order Hymenoptera; family Formicidae; genus Crematogaster; species Crematogaster levior. Next base: position 48,037 of record CABEGB010000722.1, read on the forward strand.
CATACAAATCTGTATGTTTCACCGCGGTCTTGTACGATCTTGTACGATTGCAAATTGCACTTGAAAGTGGTCAAACTATATCGAGGTCGATGGCGAAGTTTAGCCCAAGTTATCGCACCCACGTCTTTCAATAATGCATATTTCAAGTTCGCGCGGATTTGCACCGAGTTCCCGTCGCTGCTCGGGACAATTGAAATTCGACGATCAAATTTATGGATGTGTTAATACCGATGTGACGGTCGGGCACCGACGTTCGACGATAATCGCGGACGATTTCGGGATGCGAAACCGTTCGCGGTAATCTTCGCGAGAGAATCTGAGGGACGGAAGCAGCCGTTCGCGTTTCAAGAAAAGGAAGTACCGTCGTGCCGGCAGTGAGAGACACTTAAACTGCGGGTTTAATTTCCAAGATAAGATCTCCCTTTGTGTCGCCGGTGGCAAAGCTCTCCGTGTCACGTAAGTTCGCGGCGGCACTTGAAAGGTTCAAACATCCGCTTTGAGACGTCCATGTGCGCGCGAGCGCGCGGAAGCGCAAGCGCGCGCGCGCGCACGGACGGACGATTCCGGACTGTGACAGATTTTGCGCTCATCTTGTTACAACGAATCGGCGCCCGCTTCAAAACCGAAGGGACGGCACCCCTACCTTTGTGCCTCACAAAGAAGTGCTTCCACTTCGCCGGCATAGTGGCGCGCGTTTTACGGGTTTCCCGGTTTTTTGCATCCTCCGTGGATCGCGCTACTCCCCTTCATACAACACACACACACACACACACATCAAGATTCTTCGTGGCGCTCGTACATATCTACACACATGTAAGTCTGAATATATAAAATACTATTCCACCATTTTTCTCATCTACGGATACTCTGGTCGATAGAGTTTCTACGGGTATTCCACGACGAAAGAGTACAGATTGAAGATGAATTAACGTGCACGCAATGCCGGGATGTATTAAATGCGGCTTACCGAATATTACAATGTTATCGTATTACCCCGGCTGACGTAATCGTAGAATTAATTGTGTAATTAACCCACGGAGAATTGGCCGAATCGCGCGTGTACATCGACAACGACTCGAGTGGATGAACGGATCACTTAGACCGGTATCTGCATTTCACATTTAGTGTGCTGAATGCATCTGTAATACCCCGTCCGGAATAACGTCGTGCGCGGTTTTCGTCGTGGCGAATAATACTTTACGGCGCTAAAAGTACGGAATGCGAAACAAAGAAATAGAAGACGATAACGCGTCTCGCCTCGCGGAGAGACTTTCCTTCGCGATGCGCGAAGTCAAATTGCACATCGCCTTTTTTTCCCCTCCCCTCTGCCGCCATTAAGTTGCATAACTTTCTCACCCACCGTCTAATTTTCATGGTGACGTTAAGCGCACTTACGCTTTTAGCGACTTATCGTTTTGCTCGTGGCAAAACTTTTACTTTTGGCTCATCCTTTTTCTTCTTCAGTTCGCTAATAGAAAAAAGTTTTTCGACCGCATATAATCGAGACAATCGCGATAATCCTTTCGTTTCGTCGTTTCTCTTGTACGTTATTTTTTGTTGGGGTTTTTTTCTCGTTACACTGTCCTACATGTCTCTAATTTTGATTGTCTTTAAATATACCGAATGTGTGTTTCCACCATTTTACCATCGATCGAATGCAAATGCTGTCAAACTTACTCGGAAAGTTGGAAACAAAACTTTTGCAGCTTCGAGTGAATACAACTTCGAGAAAGTAAAGTTCGATCACCCCAAAATTATCAACTTGAATATCAAGAGAATTTTAAAAGTTGCAATTATTTTTTTATCACTTTACAAATCCATCGAGCTTCGTTAAAATTGGGGGGAGAAAAAATTATCGGAGGAAGATTCAAAATAAGATAACAGAATGTGAGACTAAGACTCTTCAGCAGAATACGTCCTCGACGAGGCGCGCGAACACGTTGATCGACGATGTACAAAAAAAGAAAATCACGCCATTCAGTAAAATGCAAGCAATTAGCGAGCCGTTTACTTTGCGGCATACACATATTTGCAAGAGAAAGAGTTGCCTTGGGAGCTCTTCAAAGGTGTCCTTAATTGCATTTGTGCACGTGGCGCATCGAGATGCTTATTAAGCGGCGTGCAATTTTTATCGAGGCAGGAAAGATTATGTGACATTTTCATACTCGGAAAAATAACAGCGTAACAAATCTTACCTCGTTATCGCAACCGGCTTTACAGTTATTCCGCTAGTATTGATGTCTCCCCTTTTGACATCGTCATTCTTTACGACCGATGTTTACGATCCTCTTTTTCAATTCGCGTCTTTGCATCGCTTTCGATACCAATAAAAAATATCGACGGCACATCCCTATGACGGTGATCAAATGTGTAGACGGGGCAAGACATTTGTTTCGCACGTGATAACTTTTCTTTTCCCCGAGCGAGCGACGAGTGTGCGAGACGAGTCTCTCGGGCGAACAGGTTTCAAACTTCCATCCATCTCTCGTTGTAACTTCGTAAATGGGGGGAGGATTTGCCCGAGTCGAGACGGGCCAAGCTCGATTACGGGCCGCGTGCGAGCAGCGCGAGACGCGAAACTTTGCGAAATTCGGCGCAAAACATCTAGTCGTGTGGAAAGAGACAGACAGAAGAGTTTAAAACACGTGGCGTCGTGTAACCGAAGAACAGAAGCACAACGGGAAGCACATGCAACTATCTACAGAAACTGTCGCAATGATCGAAAATATGTTTATTATTTTAGTTTAAATTGTCGGTTATCGTTTCGTCTTCAATAAAGAATAAATTAAATATAATATTTTAAGTAATTAATTTCATAATAAACACACATCGATTCACATAGCTATCAAAATATATCGATATACTGGATTTTGTCTCATAAACGTCTCATAAATGTGTTACAAATACAAGAGTTAGGTAAACAAATATGCAAGATACATTTATGTGTGGAGAAAAGTTTTAATAGACTCGTCAGAGATATTCATGTGATTGATAATTCACATTTGGACTCACAATTCGAATTTGGACGAACGAGGAGATAAGTACATTTTATTATTCCTAAGGAGCATATTTCGTTTCACCTCCGCGCGAAAGTACTCCCAGGAATTTCGCGAACGAGGCAAAATGTGGAGAGGTGCGTGGTTCTTGACAAGTTTCCGAAAGTCACCCGTGAATATTAACGCGAGAGAGCAGATAATGCTTTCTCTCTCTTTCTCTTTATACTCTCTCGCTACGCACCGATCTAGTATTCGCACACGACGGAGCTGGAAGTTTGATGGGTTGATACTATCAGCGCGCTGCTCTCTCTCTCTTTCGCTATGCATTCCCGCGCCGAATCTAATTACTCACCGATCCACTTCGCCCTCGGTTACTTAATTTGCCTCGTTTGCGCGACACGCTCGCGTAAGCGAGGACATTTATTTGTTCGCCGAGAGCACCTTTGTGCAGAGCGTCACGGGTCTTTCTCCCGCGAAAACGTGTATTTTCGAACGGAGTCTTATTTATTCGTTTGAAGAAATTTAATCGTCATTGAAGGCAAGACGGCACTAAATATCCTCCAAAAGTCCAAGGACAATTGTGTCGACAGAGGGGGATGGGGGTAAACTCGCGCGAGCAATTCGGAGTATAATCTTGGCGAGACAGTGGACAATGCGAAACACTGAATCGGCGATATACCAATTACATTCACAGCCAGTAAAACCGTAACAGAGACAGAGCGATATCGCGAATGAATGGCAGCGAGCGGGGAAAGAGGCAGGGCGAAGTTTGATAGGTGGCTACGTTTCATGGCATTCCTGGCATGCATTCATCGGAGATTTCAAATGTAGGAATTTCACCGTCATTTACACGACCTGTACATTTCTCTTATTCCACAGACCGGTTGTGTTACATGAAACGGAATACGTTGCTAAGTTCAAGATTAAAAGCGTTAATGTATCTGAAATTATTATTTCCCTGTAAAACATACAGATTTAATTTTGCACAATAAAGGTAATTGGTGGAATGACGCTTTCAAAGAATTTAAGAAATTTAATGATTCACGTTTATAAATAAAGGACTGGTTAATTGCGGCCATTAATTTAATGTCGAATCAATGCGACATTCATGCAATTTTATATTCGCGTACTTGAAATTTTATTCGCTTATCGCATCCATCATTTATTTCCCATGTAGAATTCTTTAACAACATCGTCGGGAAAATCATAGACGGAGATTACCGTTATTGTTAGCGTCTAATGCCGACATTATCCTGGCGCGCCCAATTTTCCTTACCGCAAATATGCGCAAATGAGTCTCTTACGTACAATCGCACGTGACGTCTGACGTAAGTCTTACGTAAAGTGTCATTTCTGTGTATCTCCACGCCGCTGAAAATTGGTCCCGCGAATTATGCCGTTATCATATCCAGGATATAACATCCGCGGCAATCCAAGGTATATTTTTTGTTTTTTCCATAAATGAAATCTTTGCGAAATATTATGTAAGAAAGGTTGGAAGGATTTTTTTCAAGACTTTTATCTTTAACGCTGCTTTTTTTTTTTTATACACAGTCGAAACCAGCGAGTTTCGTGCGTCTGGAATATTTTTTTTGTCGCGAGTAAAAGTGCACTGTCGTCAATGTGTCCTTAGCACGAAATTGGGAAATAATCGTCTCGCCGCAGCCTTGTCCTTCGATCTCTCGAAGCAATTTTCAACAAAAGGCCGCGGCCCTTTTGCAAGCGCAACCCGCTAATTCATTCCCGACGTGTGTTGCTGCCGGCGCGAAATAAATCTTTCCGTCTCGTTCAAATGGCAGTAAATGTGCGCGGTAACGTCGCGATAAACGATCACGCATACCATACAGCTTTTCCATTAACGAAACGGATTTCGCAAGGTTCAGATGCAATATACTTTTCTCGTAGTTCGTCTCATGCAGAATGTTCGAAACATGAGTTATTTAAATCGCTATTATACGTTTCCGTAATGAACTTGATGCTTTTCTTAGCAAAAAAAATTCTCCAGATACGTGAAGTTTATTAGAAATTTATACATACGTGTAGCTAATAAATTTTATGTGTCTAGAATTTTTCAGATAAAGATTCTTTGAGTGATATTTTTGCCAGTACAAATTATTTGAATGTACTAATTATATGTATAATATATTATTATTTAAATGTACTAATTATATGTATGATATATTATTATTTAAATGTACTAATTATATGTATAATATATTACTTACATACAAATCATGTATGTATAAATTGTATTGACAAAAATACGAAATATCATATTTAAAAAATAAAAGCCAGAAAACGTTAATTGTTATTTAATTTCGCAATTGCAATATTCCGACTTGCTAGAAGATACGTGCGTCCGTTGGTTGATTAATAAATTCGAAACTCGCAAAATTGACAAAGTGAATCAGCCGTTATTAGGTTTCGTTTGCGTTGCATCTAAATTAATAACACGAGGTAAATTTCCGAAGCAGCGATATATATCCGTATTAAGATTCCTCGTATTCCTTTCGTTACGCCTTGTCGCGTGCGCGAGTAATTTGACATTAACTACCTCGTCGACTGGACTCGCCGTGAAAACGACGTTAAGTGTAGCGACACGGAGATGATGTTCTCTCATCTAATTTTACTAAAGATATATGTTTATGCTCTGGCCATGAATGATCTCGTTGTAATCTGTAATTAAGTTGCATTTATACGAGATTTTTCATTGACTCAACGCCACTACACATGTTTCTTAACTTCGCTCTGATTGTTTCAAGTATACATGTCCAGTCATGTATGTGCATAAATATATATGTAGCAATGAACAATTTACAAAGTTTGAAGTTATTTTATAAAAACACAAACGAGATTTAACATAGTCATCAGAAAAGATATTCATATGATGTTACATAATAATTAAGAAGTTAAATATATGAAGATTTCATCATACATATTTTTTTCTTTATACACGAGTATTAGCTGTAAAATAATGGGATAAAATTTTGAAATTATAAGATTGGATCAAGATGAAATAAAACGTGAAGCGTAATATGTTTCTTGCCGGGGCTCGTACTCGTGCGAAAAAAAGTCTCACGCGGTTTTCTCTCGAATAGCTTTGCATTAGCGTCAAGCCAAGCCTTTCAATTACATCTTACACGTGCTAAAACTTTTAATCAAGCCTTTTTATACGGCGAGAGATTTTCAAGGGACCTCAGATTACGTGGCACGGCGCGTACACGCAAGGCGCTTCAAAAGGTGCAAGTCGGCCCGGCTTGCGCGCTGCTCGTTTTTCTTCTTCGGATACGCGCCGCGCGTCGAGCGTGTGAATAACTCGACATTAATTTCTTTTACGTCAGTCGGTCGGTTCGGGGCATGCGGGCAGCGTACGTTACATTATACACGATCGCACATCCTTAATTCAGTTCCTCATAAATAAGTGACTTTTTGCGACTTGTCGTAAATAAGGCCGGCAGCGCCTTTCTGGCACTAGATATACTTCGGGGCTAAACTGTACTTCCTGCCAAGTCGGGATTTATGGATTACGCGGCGTTTCGGCTTAAGTTATCACGGGCTGTAAAGTCAGAGAAATATTAGTCGTTGACGGGCCGGATATATAGCCCACGAGCGCGCGATGACAGCGAGGCACTTCAAACGGTATCAAAGTTCTCGCCTTATGACGTCCGTTAAACTGATATCGCCGATGCATACCGTGTGTGTATCCTCTGTGATACCAATTACCAGGTATACGTATATCGGGTGTAAAGATATTTCACGACGACGGCGCGTGTAACCGTATCGGATTTTTATTTCACAGTTTTACATCACAGATAACTATCCTTCGTTTAACTTGAATCTCTTTGAGAAACTGCAATTTTTAGAGCGAAGCAATCACTGAAATATTTCGTCTCTTTTTCATTTGCGTGTATTTTTATTAAAACAATATTTTCCCTTCCTCTCTCTCTCTTTCTCTTTCTTAATTGATTTTATTGCATCATTTTCTATATGCGAAGAAAATTAACGTATTTGCTTCTAAAATTCGAGGCTAGATAGCCTTGTAGTCGCCATAATCAGTTTGACGTTCCTTTGGGCCCTTCTACTGGACTATTGGGCCCTTTTATCATTCCTTTCTCGCTCGCAAACCGCGTCATGCGAATGGCGAATCGGCGAGCGTGACTAGCGAACTTTTGGCACGAAGATCGTAAATGGTTTACGTCGGCGATGCGAGTCGAGGCGGGGTAGAACGAAGCGATACGACGAGGAGCGGCAACGATGAAGTCTGTAGGAGTGGTGGTGTTCGATTCCCTCCAGTCTCGTTCCCCTTTGCCCCTCTTCTCTTTCTCTCTCGTTCAACCTCTTCGTTCTTCTCTCCCTGTAATATATGATCTCTTCCTCTCTCTCTCTCTCTCCATTTCTCTCTCCGCACCGCGGGAGCCGCTTGAAAACTCGGTCAAAGTCTCGTCGTCGCGTCGCGTCGTCTCGCTTTGGGGATTCGAAGGAAGGGTTCGCTTCTCTTTCTAAGCCACTGCCTCTATCTCTGTCGTGTGCTCCGATTGTATTTCGCGTCCTCTCACGACGGCGTCGCCAGAGCCAACGTAATCAGACACGAAACGCCCGGCCCGATTTTGAGAACGCTCGCTGTCTTTTGGACGCGAGGACTTTTTAGGTCGCGCGTTCGCATCGTCCTTTTTCACACTGCTGAACTTATCTCGTTCCTTTCTTTCTCAGCCGATCTCTCTGGCGATCGTCCACCTTACTGCATTCTCGCCCTGCGGCTTACAAAGAGCTGAAAGCGAGCTTTCTCGATTCCCCCCTCCGTCTCCCCTGCGCTCATTCGGTTTTCCCCACACGAAGGAATCGTAACACACGATTCTCGGAGGTTCTCCGAAATTTTCGCGAGTTTTAAAATGAGAATTGCTAGCTATAACAATAATTTTTCTCGAATATCCTAAAAAGAATTTAGACGTCTCCGGATAATTCTGTTAAATATTGTTTTAAATTTATCGACCGAAACGATGTACTATTAATTAAAAGATCAAAAAGCCTAGATAATAAAGGATTATTGTATCTAAAGGTCGGTTTGGTAGCAAGATCTGTACTTCACGTCAAGGCAAAGAGTCGTATGTCGACTTTCGCATCGGTAACGATCAATACGAGGTAAACGTCGGGACAATGAGGGAATTAAAAACACTTGGTACATAGATACTGGTTATTGACTTTCGAAGTCACTCTCCCTTTTTTCGATAAAGCACACGGTAAAAGCGGAGGGGTGGCCGAGCAAAAAAACAGCGAAAAGAGCACTATCACTGGAACGACTAGCGGTAGGTCAGGAGCGCGAGATGCGAGATGGATACAAATCATAAAATTTGATTGGACCGACGTAGGCCGGTTGGGGAGGAGGGTAACGCCGGCTGTGTATATCCGATATATCGACTCCAACTCGCGTATCCTCCGCGTATTTCCGGCCGACCGATGAGAAGAGGATAGGCATGTATGTATGCATGTGTATGTGTGCGAAACACGCCGATTCATTCATCCGTTTTCTCTCCGCTATTAAAAGGCACCGTGAATCGCTCTTAATGTACATCGGAAAAAAATTGTCGGGGTTCCCTTACGCGATAAATTCACAATCCAGTGTAAATTGACAGAAAAGGCTATGGAATTTTTAACTTTTTCATGTATTTTATATTTTGCAGCAGATATTAACGTGTAGTATATTAGAAATCTAAAAGAATCAACGTTCCCGAATTGATAATGTTGATATTAATGATATTGAGCGAAACATAAAAAATTTCTTCACAAAATTGATACATATTCATTGCCACGCTATTATATTCACTACTCGTGATAACGCGTATCATGTGCTTTTGCTCGAGCTCTATTTTTCGTCGCGGAAATCGTCCGCGTGAAGTAATCCGGATTCGGTTTCACGCAGACGGACGCGACAACTCGGCGCACGCTTCATTTGAATTACATGAAAATCGAGTGGGCTTCTTGAGGACACGAGAAAGAGAGAGAGTCGTTCTCGATCGATCGAGATTGCACAGATCCAAGGTGAGATTATCGCGCCTCGACCGCGAATCGCCGGTACTCGAGCGATTAAGAGTATAAGAGAGGAAGAAAGAGAAAAAGAGAGAATAAAGGAGAAAACGAAGACGGGGTTGAGATAGGGTGCTCTTTGTCTCTTTTAAAGCGGCAAGATGGAACGAGAGGGAGGGAACTTGAGGAGGGACCAGGAGAGAGGAATCTGAAGAGCCAAACGACGGGAGATTATTCTCGACTTCTCGACAGTCGCGATGCGACAGTGGATTAGCTACTTGCTCGGCTTAACAAGGGTGAAGCGAAAATCGATTTTGTCGATAAGATCCCACCATCTTAACGGACTCTTTCTCCCTCCCTCTCTCTCTCTCTCTCTCTCTCTCTCTCTCTCGGAGGAAAAGTCAGATAAATAGACGAAACAGTGCCCTTAGCGCTTAACTAATGACGTAACGTCACTGAGTACCATAATGGGTCATTTCCGTATCAAATCGGAGTCTATAATTGCACTCTCTAGTAACTTCATTTTTAATCTTGAACTTAGAAGTTATATATAAATAATTCTACTGCAAATTCATGTCAACGTTAATTAGTCACCGAATGAACGTTACGTATTTCGGGATTAATAGAATAACATTAAAATATATCGTACGGCTAATGTTAGCCGTCTTGTTAGTTCTCGCGATGCGAGAAGGACGCGAGATGTGTGTTCCAAATTTATGAATCCTTCTAAGGATCCTTATGTGGAACGTCAGATAGGGGAAACGTCAGTGCATAACAGCTTTGTAGCGATTACAAATTAATTCGAATATGAGCTATCCTAGGGCGCCCTAGGGAGGGGGGGGACGTTAGGCAGATATGGATTAAAGGTTTAATTAAACTCCCGTAATGTAGCGGAGATCTTCAAAGCGCAATTACACAAAGTGGAATTACCGTATACGTAATATTATCCGCGAATCTCGCGGTATTATCACACACCAGGTTATAAATTATCGATCGGATAAACCGCCGTGCTGTGAAAATAATTGATTACGTCGAGATAGAGCACACGCTCTCGTAGGCATTTATTTATGACGTCAGTACGTTGTTATGTACATCATTACTAAATCAGTAGACCGAAAGTAGTCGTTTTGCTCTTGGAAATCTGATGTTATTCGAGAAGTCGAAATAAAGGACTTCTCCGGTATCCGATTAATAATATATTAGTGTATTATGTTGAAATACACGTCCCGTAGAGTCATCACATCGTTATAACAAAACACGTATATCACAAATGTAAATGTATGTGAAACATAATAATTTATATCTTGCAATAATTTACTGTCGAGAATGTATAGATTTTATAAAGATTTTACTCTACATACGCTTGAGACGTAGTCGCGTCTCACGCACACAAATGGAAGAATTCGCGTCGGAGCCTCTAGGATACGCGCATCCGCGTGTCTTTCGACCATTAGCTAATTTGCAACTCTTGTTATGCACCACGTCGTCGACGACGACGACGTCAGAAACTGCATAGCGCGCGCGGCCGAATTACAAAGTGGCGATTGGATAATGCAACGTTGCTGCGCGTCTTGCGCGTCGCAGGCGGCAAAACCGAGCCACGGGATCAAGCCTGTTACTATGCTAACAAAGCAATATACATATCGATGAGGTTATCGATGTGTTCTCTACCTTCGAGAGAAATTGCTGAGGCCGTCGCCGCCGCAACCTACCTACGCTTGCCGGTGCACTATGCCACGAATAACGCATAGCACGCCCATCAATATGATTAGGCCGGAGACTCTGATTGCCTTCTACCTGTCACTGCGTCTCGAAATCGCCTAACGCTGTTCAAAGCGCCCCGACGCACCCTTGAGAGATGCGTGCAAGCGTGAGCACGTCGGAACAATACAAAATGTTGCTACAATGTCGAAATTTCGAATAGTGTCTTATCATAAGTATGGAAATAATCTTCTCTGAACGCCGCGAGGATGACGCAACGAGACTTTTCAAGTTACAGCAATGTGGAAAAATATGCTTGAGTCTATTTATCTGTATTTAATGATCGGTTTCAATATGAAGAGAATTTTAAGAAATTTCGAGTGATATTCCTAATTTTTTTTTTTTTTTCAATTTTTTAATCCCTCGCAAGAACGAGAGACGCGCGTCTACATTTCTATGTTCCTTTCACGTTCCCGTCCGTTCCCTATATACTTGGTGCCAGAAATAGATAAATTTAATCTGACACGTGTGCTTTTCCTTGAAGTACTTCGACGCACGTGCGAAGGGTCTATAGAGTTGCAAGTGGGAATTGCGCAACGTGACGTGAGCGGACACTTATTTCTACTTTGACCTACACCCAAAATATACACGCGCAGTTCCAACATTCATTGAATTTCGTTTGTAACCTATATTTTAAATAATTTTCTTTGTCTCTTCCTCTCGAGTGTGTAACACTCGAAAATTCTATGAAAACACCTACACAGCATGTACGAAAATGCATAACATAATGAATGTTTTTGTTAAATAGCTTTAGGCATTAAAAAGTTGTGCGACGCTTGTTACGATGGTGCTATCGGAAATGACGCAATTGATTTTCGCATCCGAATTCATTTGCATGCGCGATTTGATCGTTAGTACTTGATTGTCCGTGAAAAATAAAATTTAACGTTTCCCATATGTATATGTATATGTTTCCGATAAAATGGTTGTACAAAAATATGTAATACAACTAACAGCATTTCGTAAAATATGTTAGCGAACACGAGTAAATTTGTGAAAGTGAAAGAATGCCTGCGATAGCTATTGTACGACGATATTTTGTATCTTGCATGTTATTAATACAATTTCCATATATGAAGTTGCGTTAATGCATTTGTCTTCGTGTCGATTACGCGTCTCTCTCTTGTTACCATTTTATAAAGCGCGTTATACCAAAAACACGGATAAAATTGTGTAAACTCATGGACAATAATAGATTCTACAGTATCGTACGATTATTACACGCGTTAAAACCGTGTGAAAAAGAAGCTTTCAGTGTTACAACGCAGACGATGTCACTGTAAATCATCCGTCTCAGTGTTTCGTCGACCTTATTTATGCACCCCTCTTTCTGGACTATTCATTTTTATTTGACATAACTTCGTATTTCTCTTTCTCTTCCTCTCTCTTTTCCTCTCTTCTTTTCTTTCATTCTAATTAATACACGCACGAAAAAAAAAGAAATAATCATAAGCAGCAGAGTAAACGTATAATTACACTTGTAGCATACATTTAGAAGGTAATTAAAATCACTGGTTGGCATTTATTCAGCGACTTAATTAAAGCCACCGTGACTTACTTCTGCATGTTATTACTCGTGCGTAATCAGCAAAGTTCAGAAACGTAAGTCACATTTATTTATACAAGGAAAGATTCGCATCAAACTATTCTTCTTTTATGTAAAAAAAATTCTACATAATATAAATTTTCAATAAAACAGTTCTTAAAACAGTGTTTCACATATTAAGAATCATCACATTTATTTAATTAAAAAAACCTCATGAAATAGCTTTTATTTTGTTTAATCTTTCAGAGAATGGTAATTTAGAAATTTAATTTTGAAAATGTCTCTTTTAAGAGATTTAAGATATTACAATAACTATAATATTAAAAGCAGAAGAGAAAGGTTCAAGATTCATATCTACACATTCCCCTGTCCTGAAAATTTGAAAAATAAGTCTCACTTGTGTATTACAAGATCACGCCCCGTTTTCAACTTGACCGTCAGGAGCAGCGCTCCTTTAAATCAGATTCTCGTTTGGGGTCGGAGCTCAAAATCGGCCGGTGAAATAGTCGAGGCCACGCGCGCTCGCTCGTTCCATCGAGGGTTCCGTCGCGCGCGAGCGGTGCACGTGTCGGGGATCGACAGTTTTATGAATGGGGACCACACGTGGTTCGAACACTGCCCCGATACGCAGCATACCGCTTCCGCGAGGCAGTTAGGTGAATAAAGAAAAAAGAGGGAGAGAAAGGAGCGCGAGAGTCTCGAGTGGGAGGAGGAAAAAGGAGAGGAGCCCGACATTGATGGGAAAGGGTGGGCGAACGGTAGCGAGATAGAGAAGGAGAAGAATAAGAAGAAAAGGAACGGCGGGAGGTGGAGGAAGAAGAAGAAAAAGCGGTGGAACTCGGTCGTCTACCCCGTAATTTATAACTGGAAACTCGGAACTACGGCGCGACCTAAGGCGATATGTCGATTTCACCCAGGGGAATCTCCCCCCTCGCTCGCGCACAGTTTGCCGAAGGTCATTCGACCTTCGACCGGAATCGATGCTCGCTTTGGTGATTCGTTTCTCCGTCTGTCTATTCTTTTTCTTCCCGCTCCGCATTGCCTTGTGTTCGCGCGACGTGCCGTTCGCCGAACACACGGTTTCCGACCGATCATTTTTTTACATTTACAACAGGTTCCCCAAATCGGTCTTTCGATCCAAACGCTCTTTAATATCGCTAGCATTCAGAAAAATGTGTTTTTATAGAAACAATTTAATTTTCAAGAAATAATTTAACTTTCACGCAGACGAGAGAAAGAGACCGTATTTATTAAATGAAATATCTTTCATGAGATGGACCACTTTCAGAATTTTGGGGAAATTTTTTGATGGGTCGCGATCAATTCTGCGCCCCCTCCTCTCTTCCCAACGTGTATTTTATTTCGGGACATACACATGTCAGTTATCCTTTTAATTCGGTTACGTCACGGACTAGGGTGATATGTTGATTTCACCCAGGGGAATCTATCGCGATTGTGAAGGTTATTCGACATTTCGTTGCTGATACGCATCCTGACGATTCGATTCGTTCTTTTGTAACTTTTTAAAATTTGCGAACTCTTTAATAAGCTTCATCCATCGAGAAAATTAAAATTTTTCCAATCGTCAAATGCGAACAATGTCCCAAGAGTAATCGAATTTCATAAAGTTTTCGTTTTTCCTAACTGATAGATATTCTTTTAGTCATAAAAGGAAGATTTTTAAATTCAAAGCAAAGAACGACAGTCGACTAATTAATATCGGCGGTAAACTTGTAATTCTATAGCTATTCACAATAATCCTCCGATTACAGAATATTTGCCACATTAAGTTACATAGTGCTTTTACTTTCCTGCATATGCGTCAATGGTAACTTCCGCAATACTCGCTGTAACTACGTAACGACGCATAATTTTGAAAGTTTAACGGTGCAGCGTATATTCCTATTTTGCCATGAATTTCCTTGGAACGCTGGGATAGCATTAATCTTACTTGAAAATAGTTCTGCATTCCGGGTTTCGCACTACAATGCGTAACTCGAAACTCGCGCGGCATGTGCATTAATGTTTTAGTAGGATACTGAGAAATTAAGTACTCGTCTGACATTATCGATCCCCCTGATGCACTTATCATTGCACTTTCAAGTGAAGCGTCATTAAAAACGCTTAGCGCAGATGCAGAGTAAACAATAAACAACCGGTTATTGATAAAGGTGTTCTCGTGAAGCGGTTAACAACTATCGGCCGAGTGTTAAATTTTCATAGACACAAGTCGAATAAAAATCAAAGTTAACGAAGGTTCAAATCGAACCTGAATGTATGAAGATGTGAAAAGATAACAATTTTTATCTTGACAAATTTAAATCTCTCGCAACATGTGACCTGTTACAACAACAATGACAAAATAAGATTAATGACACATATCTATTCTCTTTTCCCTTTGTCAATATACAAACGGAATGTATATTGTAAGAGCGATCGAAAATATCATTAATGTCAATGCCGCTAGCACGAATAATTATTCTTTATTTCTGCGTTTAATCTTGCATGAATTTATCATTAACATTCTCATCATACTTTCGTTTGTTGTTTGCGGCACGTCGAGAGATTAACGACCGAACTTTGTCATTATCAATCGATATAGCAAAGCGAACATTCATGTACACGTACACGAGCGTGAAGAAGTAAATGCTCGCCCGAAAATAATTATTCGACTGCTTAGGAGAGCCCGAAGAAAAATAACGGGGCGACGTCGTAAATTAACGTAACACGGTTTGGCGAACACGAGGTAAAGGGGGCCGGTAGAGGATGCACATTGTGAGCGCGAAAGGCATTACTTCGGTACATACCGCGCACTATTAGTTCGGTATACTTTGGTACATACCTCCCTGGAACACAGTGAAAGAATTCTTCGGTATGCCGCGGTACGTGCCGAAGCATACCGGTTTAATAGTTTGTGTTACATATATTGGCGGACCGGCGGCGGCGCGGGTGGCGCTCTATACTTGAAGCACGCGCCCCCCAAGAAACTCGTTTCGTCGAATAACACAAAATTCTGCCAGCGAGCGAGAATTAATATTGACATAAATTAAATTCCCCCCGAGCCTGATCGCGCGCGCGAGCTTCCCGAGCGTACCCGCATTCCCGAATCCATTTTTCAAATTCACGTACAGCGCCGGCCCCGACGTCTCGCGATTTAAAACACGAAAACCCCTTTCTCCGGTTTTACGAGAAATAGAGATAGAGATAGATGGATAGACAGAGAGAGAGAGGAGGGGGAGAGAGGATTAGAGATTGATCTATCATTTCGAAAGTAAATCTTATCTTTATTCCACTCCATACCGCGTAATACGATTGTAATAATTTCCCGTTTGAAGAGATAGTGAAGTGAATTCAGGTCAAAAATTACTGTTCCTTAATAGAGATTTCGTTAGTTTTGATGCGAGAATTTTAGTCCATGCTAAAGCCAAGTGATTTTCACTAAATGACTCGAAATAAACTACATGTCATATCTATTCCTATAATTTTATAACGGTTGTCGGATTAGTCAGTATTAATTAAATTTTCTGTAAGGGAATTCATTCTATGAACAGAAGCTGCGATCTTATCGTCTTACATTTTGACATCTTGATATCCACTCCATATCTATTCTGTCGAACATTTGCGCATGGTCCAAGAGAATCGCCAGCATTCAGGAATCGGATCTCCAACGCGTAAAGGAGAATTTCAGTCGGTTTGCCCTCACGGCTGACTGCTTGTGTAGCGATGACTCTTTTATGCAAATCATGTAAACGTCGCCGCAAGGAACCTTCGGCGCCGCGTTAACATTACGCAAAAGTTTTCCATCGTCGTCATCATCGTCGCCGTCACGAGAAGAACTTCCGACTTCGAAAACGTCGAAGGACGACGCGTAACGCAGCGCGGACGCATCGGGGTTATTATTTGGCTCGTAAATTTTTATTGCACACGCAGGGCTTCTTTTTTACGAGGGTCATTACGTTGTTGCTACGTAAGGCCGTGCCAGCCACTCCTCACAGCGACCCTTATTTCCTTTTTTTTTTACCTCTCTCGGTCACTCCACTCCTCTCCCTCCTACTGCTATTCGCTCTCTTTTTCTCTTTCTGTGGCACAGATTTACATACAGAGACAAGGACCTACCAGGCACACTCGTGAGAGACATGGGGCTCGAGTTTCTGGTGCCCTTTCCCTGTTCCCTTTGTCAAAGGCCAACCTTTTGTGCACGGTTTTTCGTGGAAAATCGAGTTAAACGATAGTCAAAGCAATATATCCCGATATTATTCCTCCGTGGAATTATGATGTCTGTAGAGCATCCACTTACGAGCTTTTTGACGAAGTGTAGGGAATTGCGATGGAACTTGAACGTTTCTTACGGAGCTCTTGCTAAATCACGTCATAGTTATGTTCGTTTAATTTGGCGAAGCCCTTGGAATACTAGTCGCATTGCGCGATTATTTCTACTCTTTACATAATGAGATAATGTATATTATTCAACGTGATATTAGATATTACATTATTAATGTGTAAAATTAATTTGATGTCGTAACATACGATTGGCGAGCCAGAGCTCTTACAATTTTCCTCGAGAAATTCAAAATTGATCAAAGAACCCGACTGAATTTTATACGACTCTAATTGCGAGAAATACGTTACACACACGATCCATCTCCCAACAGATGCGCAATATTGTCACGACTTTTCTATTGTGCCCGCGTCCTGAATGAACCTCGACGCCCACTCTCGCGTCCATTAACGAGCGCACAGCTTGGCTCTCAAATCACGCTCGTTTCTCGCACTCGGGACTGAAAGGTACTGGTGTGCGGTTTTCTGACCGAATCGTCCCCGAAGGAGACGCCTTTACCGTCACACCATACGATCGTTCTGTGTCCGAATACACATGCACACATACATATATATATCCCGAGATCGACGTGGGGGAAAAACCTCTCGCGTAGGCGGAGGACGAAATCGTCCGTGAAACGAGTCTTCTCGCGAGCTGGTAGACGGGCGCGACAACCGGGGCGAGAAAGGATTTTCGATAATCCCAGGACTGAACGAAGGACGAGCGAAAGAGCGAAGGGCGCGGATCGCGCGAACGGGGATGGTCACCTCGGTCTGCCTGACCTCACCTAACTTAATGCTGGGATCTCTGAGGCCTCTTCGTGTTGATATTTTTTTTCTTTCCTGTTTTTTTATCCTTCGAGACCTTTGGTACAACAATGAAAATACCTTGGACGGGTGCTGGCCGCAATGGAGAGAAGGAGGAACGAGGAGATGCGCATATATAGGGGTGAAACAGGGAGAAATCGGTGGAGAGACAGAGGGATGAGAGGAGAGCAGGGGGAGTGACAGAGAGAGAGAGAGAGAGAGAGAGAGACCAGTGGTGGTTTTTCGTTATCGACATTTTCCACGGCGCGTCAGGGTGTGCGTGAGAGTACGTGCGTGAGCTTCTCTCGTTGCCCCCTTCGCTCGTGTGCACGTGCCTGTGTGTATATGTGCGAGATGTAGCATGTATATGTATGCGCGCGCGCTCGCGTAGGTGGCCGAGACACGGTGTGGGTGGGAATTCATGTGTGCGTGTGCGCATATATGTCGATGGGTTGGCTCGCTTGCACGCGCTGTGTATGTGTATACGAGCTACGTGTACGTGCGTGCGCGCGCGTGTACATGTATGTGTGTAGAGTTTTCTGGAGGTTTCCCCTAGCAACGAGCAGCAGCACCAGCACCAGCCGCAGCCCGGCTTAGGGGTAGCTACGAACCCCACGCGAAACGCGTACGCTGTGCCGCTGCCACAATCGGCTGGTTCCCCGATATCCCGCGATCGGGAATCGGGGAAAAACGTTTGTCTCCGAGTCCCTCGGCGTCTTACCCTTCGTCGAGGAAAAGTTTCCGGATGTTAGCTGTGCACGTTGAAATATTTACGCGACCGAGGATGCGATTGACTCGCGAAGGTCGACGTTGCATTTTGACCCCGCTAACGCGATTGACATATGCCAAGAACAGGTCGAGGTAATTTAATTAGAAATAATTTAAGTTGAACGCAAAAAAGAAAAATACACGACTGAAGTATGAGAAAGATGCTCTTGATGTAAAATATGGAAAAAAAATTGCGAGATAGCACGACAAATGATATATTTCATTCCTTAATCACGAGTAGAAAGTTAACAGGAAATCTCTACAGATATAAAGATAACGTCTAAATTTTCAATGGAGAGAAAAACTCGATTGCGAAGTTACTAAAGAATCTAATAACGATAAAACGCACGATTTTTTATGCCGGACATAAAATGACAAGTTATTCCGATTTTTTTTCGTTCTATACTCTCTCCACCACATGTTTGATATCCGGTGAAAAAATTTATGCGCGATTTAGAAGGCTCCTGTGACACAGTTAGAATTTTAAGAACGATTCAGATTTCGCCGGATAAGCGCGAGGAAGAAGCGCAAAATGAAATTTGAGTTTTCTTCTTCTATCCGTTTTCGTCAAGTCGCAGGTTTTAATCTTTTTACGTGCACGCTCCGTGAACTCCTCCAGCAAGGATTAAGATCGACGTGAATTAGATTGTGCACTGTCCTTCGTCGTTTCCGCGAATAACGCTGCTCTCGCGTAATGCACTTACGGCAGGGCAGCAGGGCAGGGCGCGAAAGCGTGTAACGGTATTTTGTAGTAATATCGTTGTTACGATTGACGGGTCTGGCAAGTACTTTATTGAAATCGCGCAGTCGTTAACGAGTCGGACTATCTCGGTACGTTGACGTGGTTCAGAAGAGGGAGGAAGAGAGGATCGCGCATTGACGCGCGCGGATTTATATTTGCGTCGCGATTTTAATCGTTCACGTCAACGCGACGATATTGTTCGCGAAGAATCCCGGATAACGATTGACGATGACAGAAGAGGGAGGGGGGAAAGAGTCTCTCTCGCATTGAAAAACGCGACTGTCTCTTTCGACGACTAATGTTGCGATAAATAAACGCGCACCCCGGATAAATTCCGATATCGGTCGCACCGAGAATGCGGCTGTCGAGTCTGAAAAGTTACAAAACGACCCGTCAGAAAACGTCGACCATCCTTGATTATTATTACAGCGATCTCGTCAAATGGCGTTATATGACAACGAACCAAAAAAAAAACACGTTTTACCCAGAGGTGTCTATTACCTCGTTTAAACCCCTAATATCGTCCTCATTACTTTTATTAGCAGTACTTTGCTCGATTGTAACGGGGATTCTTGCCGGAGATCCGTTAAAATTTCAGCTTAGAAAAAGTTCGCGAGGCTTTACTCTCGACGACCAACTTATTATTATCCTAAACGCTTTTCCTTGCGCGAATTCAAAATGACTCTCGTACACGGAAATGAGCAAACGTACGAGATATTCGTACGAACCTAAGCCAACTAAAAACGAGCAGCAGCGAGCCGACGTTTCTCCACGCGAAAATACACGTACGCGTTTTCACAGAGGGGGGAAAAAAAGGGGGTAGTCGCGAAAGTAGAATCTCGCCGAAAGCCCGTCAGAAATCAAGTTTCCCGGCATAGGCGGGACTTTGTTTTCAAACATATTCCGTTCCTGCGCCAGGGTAAAAAGCACTAGGAGCTCCGATTTCACGAGGAAACCCCGTGCTGAATCCGATGGCGTGGGCGCGGGGGAGGGAGGGGGTGAGTGCGGGTGCCGAGGGCCGCTCGCGCGCACGCACACCGGCAGAAACGCGGCGCATCGCGCGCTGCCGCTGGTAACTCAATCCGAGGAGTTTCGGCGAAAAGTGTTGTATTACTGGTGTGCTATTTCTCTGATCCCAGATCATCTTCATTCGCGCGGAATTTCGAAACGGCGCAAAATTCGCAGCCCCCAGCCCACGGCACCATCGATCCAGCCCCCGCGCTCGGTTCGGACGCGCACGGTGGCTCGCGCGTGGAACACGAATGGCTCCTTTTTAACGCCGAAATTTTTTCCCGTCCGACCTTCTTTTTTCGTAAACTTTAGCCACCAGCGGACTCGATTGTCTCTGTATAATTATAATAGACATTCGTACTGATTGTAAGATGCACTTGAAGACGCACAATTTCTCTGACGTTAATTAAAGTACGCAAGAGTTTAATTTTCGCCGAGAATAAAGTTTCGATATACCTCGAATCCGGGTTATTAAAGTCACATAATGATCGCTGTTTCTCTAAATTTAGCGTCGAGAGTGCCAAACAACAAACTTGAAATTTAATACAAGTTATTACTATATTGATCAATCGACAGGAGGTTCTCTTCGTGATTCGAGCGTGCAAAAGGAGACTTTCGAGATGAACGATTCACACAGTACGAATGCATGGAAAGGTCTCGAAACGTAGCTCGAAGCCTTCGCTACGTTGAGAGCGTTGGAAAGAGCAAGATAGAGCGGGAAAGAGAGGGATCGACAGAGAGAGACAGAGAGAAGAGGGTACTCTCTCTCTCCATTCCTCTTGCCCTCGTCTCCCTTCACTCCACCCCCGCCAATAGCCCTAGTCGTTTCCAGCAAGTACTTCTATGTACCAACCATCTCCTACACGCTACCCTTATATACGTTGTATATTTACCTCCGCGGCATGTACGCGCGCGAGCGCACGTCTGCCTATGTACGTACGTTATGTACCGTATGTATGTACACCGGGGCCCGCGCGGTACATAGGTCCGAGCGCCACATAAAAAGCACATGGGGCAGGTATAGCTCCGGCTGAAAATTATTCCGAGTATTTTCGAATTAGCGCGTCGGAAGCGGAGGAAAACGCGCCGTTCGGTCGGACACGCGGTCAACTCGCCTCGCACGCGAAATGCGCTCCTCTCAACGATGCAACGCCGTTCCTTGAATACGCTCGAAACGCCTCCTCTCTACTCCGAGCACTGAAATTCCGCAGCGACGCGTTGTTGGCGACTGTACCGGCTCTCTCTCCCTCTCTCTCGCTCTCCCATGGTATCGCACGTACATATATAACGTTTTCGAGCAGCTCCGGAGAATTTTCGGAGTCGCCATTGTTGCCGGGGTAGGTGGGCCGCGAGGCGGAATTATTCGCGGCGAGCGTGTTCGAGCGAGTTCACGAGCGAACGAGTAACTAAGGTGGCTCGATTTTTAAATTGCAAAAGCGGCGCCGTCCACGTGTTTCGGATTTCTATTACGCGGAAAAATAAGAGAGTCGTGGCACCAAATGTGCGATTCAGATAACACTTTGCATTTTGTGGACGCAAAATTAAGATTACACCATTTGCATCGCGATTAAAACGATTTTCTTTTCTCGCGTAACATCGGCGTCGCAAATCTAAGGACATCTAGTCTGATTTTTTTTTTAAATTAAGTTGGAGCTACGAGAATTCGCTCCAACACTCGTATCGTAAGTATGAAACGCGTTGGATATGGTGTCTGTAATGACTTTTGCATTAATCTCGATATTCATCGCCGCCATCAATTTCCTGCGTCGATGCGTTATTCGATTTGACCGCGAATATTGAATTGCCGATTATCGATCGTAATCGACTAATGAATAATGCCGACGACACTGACGCTCGATGGATTTAATATTGCAGTTCGATTTATCAAAAACCTCTAAATAGATTTCTTTAATGGCTTGAAAAGGAATACATATAAAATAATATTAAATAAAAATCGTATATAACTATATAATTTTATTCAGTCAATTTATATTCATTGAAAATTCATATTATTTAATTAATAACTTTCAACTGCGGCTTTATGTACATTGTACGGTGGTGGCCTTATATAACGTAGACCGATCTGCAGCCATAAAATTCCACGACTCTACGCCATGGTAGTTGCCGGCTCGACTGTACGTCGAAGCTGGCGATATCTTTTATCTCCTTTCAACTTGTGCGACCTTAGGAACCGCCATGGTCGGCTGCAGACACAGTCCGAGAAGCAAACTTGACAAATTACGATTACCGAAATCCTTCCAAGCGTCATTGTCCGTTTCATTTCGTTTTACATGATCGATTTCATGATCTTTTTTCCGGATAACGATAAAGCAGCTCTAATCTTTACTGTTTTTCGAATCCGGAACTTCTCCGTTTCGTTCATCGAAGACTGTACTGTGTCTCGCATGGAACGAAAAAAGAGCCGTTTCGCGGAGTGCGTCGTTCTTTCGGTTTACATCATCTCTCGAACATGTTCGAACAAGCTGCTTTTCCCTCAGAATTTCCGAGTGACGTGCGTACGTCGCTCCGGTGATGATGCACACTGGGATATAAGTTGCGTCAAGTTTCGCGGAAATCTTTCGTCCTAACCATCCTCGTCGCTCCTTGGAACGCTCAAGAAACCCTCGCTACGAAGCGACATGATGAAATCGTACGACGCAAAAGTATCCCGGATACGCTCAAGATTCGGTGAATATCACGAATAGAAAATATTCCCGGCGTATCTAGTAGCTGGGCGAAAAAAATTCAGAAAGCGCGTTCCTGCTGGATTCACATCTGTTATATTTATGTATGCGAAAAATTCCAGTAGAATACATGAGGTGTCTCCCTACTTTAGTGACGTATTCTGAATATTGAAGAAACTCTTAACGATACAGATAAAAATCCTAAATACCGAGATCACAATAATTAACGTTATCTTATATGAGCTATCATGTTTGCCAACGCGAACTCCCGTAGAGTTCGCGCGTTCGCGCAATTACGTGTACACGCGTACCGATCTGTTATCTATTATTGATTATCAGGTATTGATTATCGAAGATGGTAACCTACATTCATTCGTTTTCTCAAAGTATTCTTTTTTCATACGCACTGAAGCTCGTGACTTCAATTCAACTGTGAACAAATTGTCGCCAAATATTTACGTGCAATAAATTTCTTACATTTAATCGCGCGTGAAATCTATATTCAGTTATGTCGTTTTATAGTTGAAATTGATATGAAATTAAATTATTAACAAATATAGACGAGTTATATGAAAGATAAACCAGATTCATTTTAGATAAAAAACAATTAATAATAATTAGCACGTTCATCATTAAATTATGAATTAGTTATAACATTAGTTGTAACTATAAAATATTTCTTTCTTTTATTTATTATTTGTGACATATGAAAATTATAGTGATATATGTTGAAAAAATAATACTCTACGAATATTATTATACATTTATAAATATTAATATAGCCATCCGCATACTTATATGTAAAATTCTACACTTGATAAGGACCTAAATCAAAGGTCGAAACTTTGTGATTTGTTAATAAAATTGGCCAGACAGGTCAAATAAATTGAAATTTGTTAAATATTAATATATTTCTTTCTCTTTACGTAATATTTAATTCTGGAGATAAAAAGAGACCATTTTATTCATTTAGGAAGGGAAAAGCAATGCATTTAAATATTGACAGTCTCTCCCTACAGTGTTGTATTTTTTATTATAACTTTTTATTATATTTATATATGTTATATTTATATAAATACATATAAAATGTATACATAATCTTCATATTTATACTGATCCATCTTAACTCATCCATATTATAACACAACAAATCTATGAAAAATCTCATATTTATCTTTAATATTCTTCTCTCGATTCAATATATATGTCTATAACTGTAACGAAAGATCATTTTCTTTGCCAGTAGAAATTAAAACTCAAATGAAAAGGAAATGAAAGAAAATGATCTTTCGTTACAGTTAAAACTCATATGAAATTAAAACTCAAATGAAAAGGAAATGAAAGAAAAATGATCTTTCGTTACAGTTAGTTATATCCCACCAATGACTTAAAAATTTGGTGTCCCTCACTAGAGGCGCTGCCTGAGAAAGCGTCTTTCTTAGTGAACTTATTATTGCGATAAATATTATCACATGCCTCGGTGGTCGAATTGGTATGACACCCGCACGGAATGGGGGAGTTCGAATCCTGGCTGAGGTAATATTTTTCGCAATAATTTCTTCATCTCACAAGTTGAGATGCTATTTATTAATCTCCTAAAATTGAAATCGAATCTAGATTTCAAAAAAGTTGGTGAATCACTGCGGTTTAAAGTCTGACAAAACCAAGTCGGCTCGCAGCTCACCAATCATATGCCAGTTTGATGTCAACTAGTCTCCTTTTCATTTGAATATATGTCTATGTCTATCCGGCGCAATTTTTCCTTTTAATAATGTTATTAGATCGTTTTTAAATGTTTTAGACTTGTTGGATTTCACAGATCATTGCTTCGATATAAAATGAAACAATATATCGTCATTCACCGACTGACGCGTGGCGACGTTGGACGTCGATCGACATATGATTTGTAAAACGCATCCAAATTATAATATGTAGCAACGCATAAAACAATCGATGCAATCGTGCGCGTAAAATCATCGATCGACTCGACAAAACGTTATGAAACGACAAGAGAGTCACTCACCCTGCGGGTTGCTCCGTCGTCGCCCGATGCTTCCCAAGCCTCCTCCTCTTCCTCCTCCTCCTCTCGGGCATCCCCGTGGCACTCATTCGCGAGAGTATGGCTAATTATGAACGCACGACCCTTTGCATACGACACTCCCGACATTGTTCGTAACGCAACGCACGTTTCGTCGTATCGGAGATCGAACGATCGTCCGCGACATCGAATTCACGTTACTCGAGGATAGATTTGCGATCGAAATTCACTAATTAAATCGCACTGCAACTCGGAATCGATAACGGTCCGTTAAAAACAACGTCACCAAACTCCCGTGAGTTAAATTAACACAACGGAATGTCCGAAAGGTACCGTCGAGATTCAATGATCAATATTTCATATGCGATATACATATGTCGATCAATAAACGGTCCATAGATCACTCCATTTGCCGGGTCGTTGTTTTCAAAGTTTTCAAGATTACTTTGTTTATATTCGCTCGACGAGGCTCGCGCCGACCGGGTCGGGCTGCTTCGCGTGTTATTCTCCTTCTGGTACGCGATAAGGTGCAGATAAACGACGCGTGATTTGGCGAGCTTATCAACAAGTTAAGAAAAGAGAGAATTCATAAAACGAACATATTGAAAAGAATAAGAATGGCCACTCGTTGTTTAATAAGTCCGGCTATATCTCATTGTACGATCCGTACGATCGTTACAATGAGACATTTCACAATCGTTCGTCGGAAATTATGTATCTCTGATTTAATTGTTCTAAGTAGACGCATAAAAGCGATCGTAGCGATGGAATGTGAAAGCATGCGAGAATAACGGAAATGCTGCGGAGAATAACCTAAACACACCTTATATATATACTAGTCGTGTTGTCGTCGGTCGAAATGTTTAAATTCCCCACATTTAATTGTAAAATGACCTCGTTCGCGCATGCCGACTATTCGCTCGGAAGGAAGACTAGCACGAATGTCGTCATGAGAATAAAAACGAAATGCGTGTGTATGTTATGTGTGTATGTATGTGTTACTATATATGCGTTACAATCGCAAAACAAGCGTCGAACGCAATGCAAAAATCAGTTTCGCCACCACCGTCGCAAAATACCGTAACAAAATATGTCGGGTGTCAGACACATCATGGATTGGTAGTGAGTGGTTGTTCGTTCGCGAGACGAACTATGGTTTGGATGTTCCTGTCGCGACCGCGTTCTGAGGGATGATAATGCTACGATATAGAACGAGAGAAAGAGACAGAGACGCGTTGCTTACGCGTTTATACTTGAGCCTCGCCACGTGACGATACAAAGGAAAACATAACGACGGTTCGTATTTCGACAATAATCACGGCAAAGCGTTATCACGAAATATTTACATTAGAAAGTAAACCAAATATTTTGTTCCTTGCGTCTCTAAATGATAAACGGGTATTATCTTAATTTAACATTTTATGTGAGAAACGAGACGTATCTTTGCTTGGATCGAGAAAGTATTTGCCTGAATGATTAGTGTTTATTACTACTACTCGTCCTCCCCTCTCCCTCCTGAATTCTATCACACGATAAATCCAAAATTGCGATTTATAATACAAAGCAAGATAAGATTGATGTGTAATGCGACACTTAAAGTCTCATCTCTTCTTAATTTATTAAACTCGCGCAATTTTAGTCTTCCCGAAACGCTAGAAGTTGGATAAAAAGTATTAATAACAAATCAGTCTCTATAAATATCTTTTCCGAAACGAAAATAGAAACGTCGTTCTTTAAATGAATATAAAATTTAATAATGATTAAGTTAATTTAATAATTTTTTCAAGTGAAATAATTAATCTGTTTAAATGTAGTATAAGAGAATAAATTGTTTGCACATGACAGTTATAATTTGCTAACTGATTTATACTATAACGAACGTATAATAATATAAAGCATAAAAAATCTCTAGTCGAAAAATAAAGTTAAATAATTACTAGATTACTCACTCATTACTAAATAATTAAATTATTAGATCACTAGATCGAGAAATATGCATAATTATGAACTTCATACGATATAAGTAATCTTAATTATATAATATTAATAATTAAAATAAAATATGTAATATTAATTATTAAAATATTATATTATAATATTAATAAATAAAAAATTATCATAGTACATTGCACAAAAGTATTATAAAGCATTGTATAAACAGTATTATAAGCTATAATTCTATCATATAAAATTATATAAAAGATTGTAATTCTCTATTGTATAGAACTTGTATGTTTCATTAGAATTTTCATTAGAATTTGTATATATCTCTGCGACTTTTGAAGTATTGTGATTGCAAAACAACCTATGTAAAGTCAAACAGTAAAATGGACAAATATTTTTAAAAAATCATTAATTAATTAATATCTAAAGGACTGTTTTACATTGCGTATATTTCTTGCAGATATTTTTCTATAAAGAATTATTTAATATTTTTATATTTAATACTTTTATATTTAAAGTATGCTATTGCGAGATGGTACGAAAACGTAATGGTCTAAGTTTTCTCAAGTAATAATGTACCTCGTGATGAATCATTCAGCGGACTACAGCACGAAAATCTACCGTTTATGAAACTATGCACTTACGCGCGGTATGGCTCTTACAACGTTTCCCGCGGATACAACTTTTTCTTACTTTTTTCAGCTAGTTGCAATACTTTTTCGTGAGAGAGGCAGAAACGTGCGTACTACAATTATGAGGATTAGTAGTGCATTTTAACAGTTTCTTGCGCGATAGAAGATGAATAAACCTCCGCTGCAGAGGAAGCTGTTAATGTATTTATTATAGTCAGACTCTTTTGCAGGAAATCATATTAAAGAGACACCGATTTTGTTTTCATCAATTTTCATTAATTTTCGTCAATTCTAATTCATCAGAATCTTATTAAATCTATTTTATTTGTAGGTGACATTTAGCTCAACTAGACGATATAACACCTGTAGCTTACCATATGCCTTCCTTCATGCAGAAAATAATTTTTATACGATGATATAATTGCATTTACAGTTTTTTTAGTACTCACAGATATGGTTAAAAAAAAAACAAATAAAGCGAAAAATGTAGTGATTCGCAGACTCTCCTGTCGTGAATGGAATATCGATCGAAATTCAGAACTATTTCTATCAGATATGAAAAAGATTATATTGAGAAAATTAATATTCGCAAATTATATTTCATGTCGTGTTTTCAATACGTCTCGTTTGAAAAAGTAATATGAGAGAGTTCATGTGTTGTCAAAGAATATTTTTTTTCCCGCTAGAAATACAGCAATATAATTGAGTGTAATTTACAAATCAGGAACCCTCGTCCTTACGACGACAAAAAAAAACAAGAGAGCAAGACAGAGAGAAAGAGAAAAGGGCTCTCTTGTCTCTCCTTCTTTAACGAGGCCGTCAACGAATAAATATTTGTTATGGAAGTGCAACGAATGATTCTGACAACTCACGGAAGAAAATAAATCTAACTTAGTCCGCTTGGGTCGTTTTATCGAATCGTAAAGACTCCCAGAGCTGCAACATTTTACGTAACTATTTCGCCGTCATTCACTTTTTTCTGTCACATTGCAATTGTCTTTCGCAGTCGTTGTAAGACAACGCTTGTCAGTCCGTTGATCGCGAGCGGCACGCAGAAATTTATATTACACGTTAGCTTGTGTAATTAAAGTTTCGATTCCTCCGAGTGTCCTTTGATGCGAAAGGCAATAAATTCAGTTACGTCCATACACGATAATTTATGTTAAACACACATGTACGTTATATCGCGATGTATGTTGTAACGTTTAAATGCTTACTCATGTAAGGTATACTGATAAAAATAAAGAAACATGCAAATAATTACATAACTATTGCGATGCATACAAATAATAGTAAAATTACTTCCCACGATCGCGTATGATTCCAAATTTGATGTGATAATAATGTAATCATCAATCGCGAGATACTTTATTTAACGGAGGTATAAATGGAGAGATAAACTGTCATCGGAGAGGCGTCGCATAAACATTTTATTGCCGACTTAATGGTCCTAAAATTTATATTTATCTTCGATTCAGTTCGCGCATGAAATTTCACGCCGATTTAATTTCGCATACGTTAATTCCTCATTTTAGTTCACCTTGCACGGGAAATTTATCGGCGTGTATGCGTGATGCATTCGAAGGTTCCTTTGACACAAATAGATAACTGGCTGATAAACGAGTTAATTTGCAGATACGCCTTTCAGAGACGAGTGCAACTGCTCGTATGAATCACTACGTTGAAATAGATCTTGTCGAATGTCACGTTTCATTCTGGAGACAAGATAAATGACAATGACTGAATGGTCCGCATCATCGGCATTAATTTTCAAATCCGTCATTATTTCCGTTCCACGTTACCGCAAATTGCTTTAATGCACTCTATGCGGCTGTACTGCCATAACATATTGCTCGCGAAAGAAAAGAAGCTCGACCTTGAGTCGCGTAGCCTTGACGTAAATTCTTTAAAAATACATATGGAGAGAAGAAGGGAGAAAAAGTGAGAGAGGGGGAGGGGATATCACGAATTCTCCGTCGCAGAATTCTTGCGCGTCATCGAGTGACTAGTGTTTAGCGGTTTCGAGGCATACACGAGGTTCGCGCGCGCGTATTGCGAGCAGGGGGGAACACAGTTCGCCGAAGACGATGAAGTGCGGAGGCAAAAAGGCACGTGCTAGCGCGGGAAATATTTTTTCTTTCATCCAGACGCGGTCGTGCAATATTGATAGACTCGTCTCTAGATAATGGCGTACTATTGCGTGGACTGTAATTGCACGGTAGAAACGGTTTAAAGCCCCATTCGCTCTCCCTCCACCACTGCGGATAACGTGCGTGGAGAAACGGTGACGAGCGGTTTTCGATTCTTCTCCTTTCTCTCTCTCTCTCTTGGGCTATGATAATTATGATATTTAGATCCCGACTGTCTTGACGTTATTACCTGAGTTGGCCGTGAGGTGTCTCTTTGCTTTTTTCTTTCCTTCTTACAACGTCAGTTCGCGTAAGTTCGCGGTGAATGTATGCTCTCGTCGTCGTTGTGTTGTTGTCATGCGTCACGCACACGTCGGAGACAAAGTATGTTCCAGGCAAGACGTACGATTAAACACGTTGAAAGCGTGTTTGTGATACCCGATGCTTTACCAATTGTTACGAGCCGGCCGACTTATTACCCGTAAATGCGGTTATTATTTCGGAGTAAGAAATAATGAGATCACACAAATTGCACATCGAACGCGCGCACCGGCGATTATTAATACAAATTCAGTCTCTGCTTCCGTTCTGCAGCTGAAAAGCTGTCGGTATCTTTTTTTATAATACACACAAAACTTTTTTTATAATACACACACACACACACACACAAAACATATAAAAATATTATCTCTTTATGAAAATAATATAATTAATCAATAAAATCTGGACGTTTGTTTACTAGTACTGATAATGAAAAAAGATTTAATATCATGTAATAAATTTTTGCGGATACAAAATAATAAATAAATATATAATGATAAATAGATAAAAATATTCACATTTATAAAAAGAGCTTATATCTATCAAAAATTACAACTGCAGAATAATTATTATATAATTTTATATATATATATATAATAATTGAAATGATGATGAGATAAAAACGATGTGTTTTAATATATCGCGTGTAACTCGAGATCCTATTTATCGTCATTTTCACAGAAATTTGAGCAAATTCTGCATGTACAATCGCATTTAAAAGACATAGATTGCGCGAACAAACCCTTTCTCACCCCATCTGTTGCCCCATGTCGTTGGAGAGATTCCGGGTAGAAATATCCAAAAGGATAAATATTCTCGAGTGATAGCGTTTAAAATTGATATCACCGCGATAAAACGCCACACTCTCCCATATTAATGCGTCGACAACAAAAACATTTTTTCGCCTATTAACTCCGGTTTGGCGGCTCACGGCGCTAAAATGATATTGAATGCTCAGGTATAAAATTAAAATGGCTCGCGTACAATATCGTACACACGGCCGGCGGCGCGTCCCTGTTTTCGTTCGCGATTTCGAAAATGCACATTCGGATTTTAATATATAGACGGAAATAATGGAAAAGAGCCGAGATATTAAATATCGTCGCGCGTGCCACGATATTTACGTTTAGTCTCGTGCAAAATATTTGCGCCGCTGCTGAATTCGCGGGGGTGTATTACACGTATCACATGAACCCGAAAATGACAACAACAACTATCTACGCTTGTCGGGAGAAGGCACACTACCGTTGTGCCTACACCGCCGCCCGACGTCAATGGTTCATCGAATGACTTTCCCCAGTGTCGGGTGACAGAAGCTTTTAGAATCCATCCATGAGTAAACCAACCCGATGACTGCGTATTACTACTATATCCGGGGGTACATACCATTCCCCCTCAAATCGCGCGAGAGTGTGTAATGGAAATGATTTACCGTTTTATCGTAACATATATTATATATACATGCTTCATTAAATCCATTATTATTTGACAATATATTACATTTGTACAACTGGAGCACGGAGATGTATGTAGATCACTTTGTTACGTTACTAAATATTCTTTTTTCAATTAGAAAATAAAAAATAAAATTAGGATTCTATTTTTCTAGTTTTTATTACTTTTTTAATTTTTTATATGTTTGTAAGTAATACGTTTATACGATGTTTGTGAACCTGAGCGAGAATGCGGAAAAATCTTCTTCGATCTTCTCTCACGAGCGAACACGACATTCCTCGAATGGAACTCCATGTGTCTCTTCCACGATCACGTCTGATTATGTTCGGTGACGAATTAAGCCGCTAATTGCGACTTCCCATGAGGATAATCTCACCTCATTAGATAATCTTGACATTGCTGCATATCGGTTCTATATGCGAGGCTCAATAACGTCAAAGACCGTAATTGCGCGATTCCGCAACCGTTCGGAATAGAGTTCGCATCCGTACAAGTTCGAAACGCGAGATATCGAAAGTAGTAAAGATATAGCCTTTCCCTACTATAATTCTGACCTAGATTTTCTACGATTTCCTTCTCTCTGCTTTCGAGTTACATCGATTTTTTTTTCTTTTTAATTTGAACCACTACCGCGAATTTAGAGCTGCATTTAATGGTCGAAACTCCGTTCGAAATTATTCGCATTGTCGTTCTTATGTCGTATTGTGTTGCAACGATAATTAGAATTGTAGAGAAATTTGTTGGTTTCATCCGGAACGCCGCATAGATCTCAACAAGGCACATCCTCTTTTGCAATACAGAAAACAAGAAGTGATTAGTTACTTTCAGGATATAATTATACCTCTGCGTGCATATGCGCAACACCATCTCCGTAATCTTCGCTATTTATAATCTCAATGGCATCCCCGTCCCGTCTCGCTATGGCATGCCGCAAATGATTTTTTGTCACTTGGTCTTCTTTCAAGTGTCGTCGACGTAATTGTCGTTATTAAACAGCCATTATATCTTTTTATCTCCCACCCAGAAATGATTTATTTGTAAAAACTGTCCTCGTAAGCTTGCGTAAAAAAAAAATGTTCGCATAATTTACCCACGGACGTGAGGTGACGTTTACCTGTTAAGCCCCCTTTCTATAAAAATACACGTATGTGTTACAACGAAGGTGACATAGTCTCGACGGTAAAGAAAGCTCTAAGAAACGATCAATCAAGGCGTCGCTAATCTACATGGGAATAATAAACGTGGCCAATGCACCGTAATCGCCGGTGCGCATGCTTGCCTTGTGCGTTTTTAAAAAGCTCAACGGTGCCGCGGCGGAAAGGTTAATATCAGTTAAAGTTCAAGCCGTGCTCCTCGGTGAGCTGACGATCAGCATGTATCGATGCTTCGCAACGTCGTAACGACACGACGTTCTCCGCCACGCGCGGTAATTAAGTGTCGCTCGACGACGCCCGTCCCGCGGCCTCTGATATCGTCAGTATAATATCTGTAATCCGCGCAAAACGTTGCGCGTGGCATGAGCTACGTAGTACCGGTGTCTCATAATTAGTTAGAAGAGACAGAAGAACAGCGAGCATAGAGAGAGGACGCGATCATAATTGCCGCTCGCGCGTCCGCGGCCGGGCATAATCAATTAAATGGTGCGGGTGTCTCGCCATCGCGAGATGGAACTTTCCCTGCACCTGTTATAAATCGACATTCCTTTCCCCCCCTCAAATAATCCCTAATTGAGTGGTCTGCATGTACATCGGAAGGATAAATTTTGAAAAATCGATGTCGCGCCGCATGATAAATGCAAATTGGCACTCTCGGGTCGGCATGAACATCAATTTTCTAAAATTCAAACGTCCTTGTGCGCTTTTTAAAAAAATTTCGAGGTATATTTTATAAAATAAAGAACGATGCTATCGTGTAACTGTTAAATGAAGTCGCGCAACGACGTACGTTATCGTTGCATCAACATTTTATTTAAATTGTTAATGCGTATCTTTATTACCTCGCTCGTGATATAATCGAGATCGATATATTGTGGAGTTGAATATAAATTAAATAGCATTACCTTACACACCTTATCGTGTTTCCGGATTTTTTTTAACGTAACATAACAATAATTACTCTTCGATAACCGCGGCAGCGCTTTTTAACCAACTTGCACGACGCTTCTTTCCCTCGCGAAGTTTTAATGAAATGAAAGGAAAAACTCTCGGGATAAAGTTGAAGCGCCATGTTACGTCACATGAACTAAAACTTATAAAACTTGTGGAGTCTTCATCCACACTTGTCTTGTCTGCGTACTAACTTTAGAAAATTTGCGTGATAACCACGCAAAGAAATTAATATATAAGAAATAAAGTGTGACGTGCAATTCGAAATCGCGCGCGGCGCGAGCGTGAACGTGAAATTAAAGCAGAAAAGATTTACAATCCCTTTTTTTGTTACCGACATAAATGAAAACATGCACAAGAAACTATCTTGATAAAGGACAATCACATTACGGAAATTTTAATTAGAGAAAAACCGTTTCCGGCTCTTTCCCTTTTAAATGTGACAGGAGCAAACTAACTAAAAGAACATTACAGCTAATTTGAAAATTAATTAAATTAAGTACCGCTTTCGTAATGGGTTTGTCAAATGTAATATTCGATATTTTCAATATCAAAGGAAAATTCGATAAAATGTTAAATTATGTTGGAAAAACTGACAAAAGGATATCGAAATAATACGTAATTAGCTCCTATTATTGATTGGTCGTTTTAATGAGAAGTTAAATTTACGAAATTATATGTACACATGCTTAAGATTGATTAAATAACTATACGGGGAAAATTACAATAATCCCATTAGCCACGTCTCACGTTGATTTTAACTATGCGGCACAATGCATGCGTCCGACGAAATCGTTAAATCTTAAAAAATAGCTTATCATTAAATAGACAATTGAACAGTGTTACCTGTTGCTGCATAGTGGTATGATGTTCCGAAACAATCGCTTCTGAAAATGAAAAAATATTTCACATTAAATATGCGCAAACAATAACAATACTTAATATGATCTTACAACAAACTGGCATTTAATTGATACAATTAATTAGTATTTAATTTGTACAATTTCAAATGTGACAAGCGTTTATTATTTAGATAAGTATTTTAAGGCGTGCGAGTACTTAGATTTCGTTTCTGTTTTCAGGTATCCGTCACCGGTGCAGAATGGAGGACCAAACGGCACGACGACAATGACTTGCGCGAGTTCTCAAGGTAAGGATAAAAGACTCGCCATCAGACATTGCGGTGACATCGGCACAGATCTCGCGAAAAATTCGAAAACAACTTCTCTAATTTAATATGTCGCGCATTCGTTCCATTTAATTACTACCGACCGCGCACTGGCAATAAAGCCACCGCGATTCGCAATAAAAATGGAGAGAGAGAGGGAGCGGCATGCTAGTGCTCATTAATTAGCGGGCCGAAAAAAATTGCCCGGCAAAATTTTCTTCCGATTAAATTAGCGTTGCATTAAATTTATTGGCTGGATTCTCTTTCATAAACTGGCGCGCGAACCGATCGCGTGCGCGGCTTCCGGCTCGCTCTCTCGCTCGCTCATGCCGCACGTACAGCCTTCTCGTACGTGTATAATTTGCAAATATCAAACGTCGGGTGGATATTTGAAAATATTGACTCTGGTATTTTAGCCGGGCTGCGGCACGGCTGGGCAGTCTCTCGACGCAGAAGGGGGAAAAAATTATCCGCCTCATGACGATTCAATATCGCGCGATTATCACGACAAAAGGATATTCAGAGAGAGAAGAGATAGAGAAAAAGAGAGAGAGAAAGTATTCGCGCGGGGATCAGATACAATATTAATTTTATATTTTTCGCTCCTGTGCGACAGAAGGGCACGTGGAGAGAGAAAGAAAGGGACAAATGCGCGCGTGTAACGAACGTGCGGTCGCCACGGCACACATATACGCATGTGCGTACACGCCGTGCTGCAAAAAGCTTGTCCCCGCGTTTATTCGCGATTGCGAGCGAGCCATTAAACAGATTCGTATGGAATTTCACGAAAAAGGGTCGGCAAGCGCGCACGGGCGTTCGGAAATTGCGCGGAACGCGCAATCAATGAAAAAGCTTCATTTCAACGCGAGCTTATTACGAAATTAATTTTCATTATAATGGAATTCTCGCAAGTATCACGCGCCTTTCTGTGTACTTTTGTACTGCACGTTTGTCATACACCGGGGGACACGCAGCATGTCAAAATTCTTGAGATTCTCACGAGGCATAGATGATACATATCGTAACTCTAATTCTCGCCGTGAGTTTTGACGGAAATGTAAAAAAAAAACTCGCCGTGGCGATTGTTCGGCGAATAATTATCGCGTGTAAAGCGCCGAATGTACTAGCGCGAAAGTTGATAAAACGGACGACGTTAGATCGCGTCGATGTCGCCGACAATTGGTGCGAAATTGTAAAAAAATATTTTCCGAGAGCGAGACCGAGCCGGACAGGTCGGCACAGGGTGCACGTTATCGCCGATGCGTGTGGCGGGCGCACGACAGTCGTACCGAAATATACGCGCGGGGCGCAAAATCCGAGGCCAATTACAAACACGCTGTCTCACCGGGCTGTCAGTCATCAATCCGCGGAATATTTTTTCTCTGGGTCAATTGAACAATTCTACGCGTCGTCGGACAGCGAGCGGATGGGCGCGAGCGGGCAGGGTTTTAATGTATTTGCCGTTACCGAGAGCTTTCAACGGCTAACCGGTAAATCTTCTGACGAACGATTAACTCATTTCTCTCGGTACTCCTCAGCTATTAAATTACCATCGACGATACCGCTGGCAATAAAACTTGTTCGGGGTGATACTAAACCGAGCGAAAGGTTGCGGTTCGGCCCAAGGATTATACAATAATCTCTTAAATCACTTAAAATGCCTCGTTCATTTATTCCCTATCAAATTATCGGTATTATTTTGAGCTTTATTCCGGTGTTTATTATCAAATTGACTGACTGAATGTCTTTAATGACGTTTCACTCTTTATCGACAGCTTCGTATTCGATACGGCAACAAGATATTCCATATAGATGCTTATTTTCATATCGGTTAACTACTCTTTCAATTGATAAACGATAAACCTTTCGTTAAAATTATATCAAATTAAACATAGATGTAAAATTTTCATCAGCCAATAAAAGTGTTTTCGAATGCTCCTAGAACTTTATTTGGAAAGTACGAAAGGTTACTTTGCACAATCTCTTGTCAAGAATTATTTTTCATTAGCGATACATAGCAGCCCATTTCGTCTCGATGGGAAGCCGTAAGAGAAAGTTACAACTTATCGAGCTTTCCCTCGATTTCAAAGCCGTAGAAAGATAAATTCGATCGTTTGAAAAAGTTCACGAACAAATATCGAAAGTTCGAGGCGCACTTTGATTCCGGGCAAACCACCCTCGCAGCTGTATCCAGCCTGAGCAGAAAATTCAACTGGTGCCTGTTTACCTGTAACCACCGAGGTTTTAGAGTTAGCTAGCGATTCTCGATGAGTCACTCATTTGCTCTCTCAGTTACGCGAAGGAAGTATTTCACAATACGACGAGACGAGATGAGTGACAGGAGTTCCTGTGCGAATTAATAGCGTGATAATTCGAACTAGTTAACGTGTGTACATATGCGGGATGAAAATAAAAGAAACACTTAGGGAATGATTAACGAGCCGTCACTGGAGT
Organism: Crematogaster levior; assembly: GCA_901521435.1. Lineage (NCBI taxonomy): Eukaryota > Metazoa > Arthropoda > Insecta > Hymenoptera > Formicidae > Crematogaster > Crematogaster levior. Next base: position 84,936 of record CABEGB010000722.1, read on the forward strand.
CTGACGTCTGTGTTACGCCGCGGAACTAAAATTAGGCGAAAGAAGTCTTGCTGTACGTTGATTTACCACGATGCAAACGTAATATTAATATAAATAATATAACGTTTAATCGACATTTTTTTCGAACATCAACAAATAATTCACTCTCAAGGTTCGCTCTAATTTCAGTTCGTTTCGCATTTTTTTCACAACCCCTGACAGAACGAATCTGGGAATGGGATTATTATCGCGCGCGGCTATGAAAGAGTTAATTACTGCAATAACGTAGAACGTCGTCGCGTGAAAATTTTTCGCCTCACGACGCCGTGAAGCTCGAGGAGCCGCACAGTGCAGTGTCGGCACGACGAGAACGAGCGCCGAAAATCTAAAGGGCGTCGCCCTGTTCTTGTCTCTGTGTGCAGGGGTGATGGTGAAGCAGGAGGCGAGGGACGACGGTTACGAGACGAGTCCGGACCTCGAGATGAGGAGCACCGGCGGTGACAGCAGTCAGCAGTATCACACGCCGCTGACACCACACACGCCGCACACACCGCACACACCGCACACGCCCCTCACGCCGATATCGGCGACAGCGCATCAACCCCAGCAGCCGGGCTCGACCGCCTCCGCCCTCGGACAGGTGAGTTTTTCATATTCGCCTACTCTGCCGCCCCTGACCAGCCCCGTTTCCGCGTTTGCCTTCCTCCACCCTCGTTCTTCATCCCTTTTATGTAGCGACCGATAGCGAGCGCGAGACTCGGTAATTTTATTATGACTACAGAATCTTAAAAATAAGACAGTATCATGGGAAGATTAATAGTGGAAAGTATCGAAAAAAAAGGTGTATCTTCTGTATCGCAAAATCATAACATTCGAGGAAACTATAATTGAGACGTTTTGCGGCTAAATTATAACGTTGAAATGTCGGGAATAATGCTACACTTGCAGAATATATACGTATATGCATGTAATTGCTTGTAATTATGCCGTGAGGTTGCGTGTAATGGCCGTATGACGTATTCTCAATCGATCTTACGTCAGAATTTTGAATTAAATGCAACATTTCGGTTCGTCTGATTTACGCCAACTAACATGACAGTCAGAATTTAATGCTCGCGCACACACTTCCACCGTCTATGATTATAAATATAAATTTAAAAAAAAATCTAAAACCCCCTGATATATATGTATGTGACATAATTTGGAACAATTAAATATTCTCTTTTATAATAAAATAATACTCGTTTAACACAGTGGTAATAACATAAAATTTACTGTCCACGCGGTACGCGTTATTATCTTGAAATTCTGTAGCGCGATAAAGTGTGCGATTTAAAATCTGCGGATGATCATGTTTATAAAAAAAAGGGTGACAATTAAATTACAAATAACGTGATCGCGGTAAGATATGACATCGGGTGTCGTGATGTATCTCCCGCGTAATCGGCGGAGAAAATATGTTATTACGTATGGAGAAAAAAAAAGTCGCGCGTAAAACACCAAACTTATTAGTCAATAAAAAGGCGCAGGCGGTTCTCATTAGGAACCGCTCTATTGGCGTATCTAGCACCTCGCAATCAAAATTACGAGCAATAAATTGCAATAAAGACGCGCGCAATCGCCACTCCGGGATTTTCGCAATGCCGCGCGCGGCGATTTGCATTTTCATGTTAGTTTTACGATCTACTTACGCAACATTACCTCTGTCGCGGTACAATGAAAGCCGTGGATGGGCCCCGCGCGTGGTGTTACTTATTTTCCGCTTAATACGAACGAGGCATCTCGGAATGAGTTGTTTTGCGATCTCATTTGTGCCTTGCGTAATTTCTTTGATTGTTATGCGATTGAAAAATTCAGCGCAAAAAATGTGCAATGAGAAAATTTCTTTTAACAAATATCATGGAAACATAATTTCGTGATTATTTTAACGTTACACGTTGTTCAAAATGAAAAATCGTTTTTTATTTTTACATTAATAATCGGATTCATTAATGAGAGAAAAATATATATTAATATCTTCGAGAAGTTGTTTCGTAAGAGTATAACGGATATAATAACCTCGTGATGATGATATTTACGTTAAGAGAGGATATAATTCACATGATGGAAGAAATATAAAGGGAGTTATTGCATCTTTTCAGCGGCTTTTTCACTTTGCAAAACTGGCAAAATAAAAGCTTTTACAAATGTGATTCGGATGAATATTTTGACGCTGGTAATTTTCAGGGATTTCAATCAGAACGCGCATTTTCCGCTCATGAATTAATTGCAGATTGCCCAGCTCCCCAATTTGGCTATCGGCGCTATCGCGCGCGAATTACAGAAATTTCATCCGATATTAAATTGCCATTATATCCGCAAAGTTGTTATCTGCTGTCGGGATCGATAGTCTTTTTCTCGAAAATTATCTCGTGACGTGACGATCGATCGATCTCGGTTTTACCAGCTCCTCATTTTAACGAATGAACGGCCGACGAGCGAAGCGAATTTCCGTTGATCGAATTGTTAACCGTGAACACGTCCCGGATTTATCGAGTTCGCATTATCACGCTCTTCTTTTCTTGATCCCGTTTCACATTGTTTTACTTAACCCTTCCCTAGATTCCCCGACGTCCAATTATTTCTGCGTAAACGAGCCAGACATGCGAGGCACAGACGCCTTTTTCCCGAGACAGTTGAAGAAATGAATAGAACGTCATATCGCGCAAGTTGCATCTTTATAAAAAGAATTAATAAAATCGAAATATTTCTAATTGATTTTTTGTTTTCGAATGTGATTCAGTTTACTTTTAGAGAGAGAGAACACACGAAGAGGTGGAGTCAGATAAGCGAAGATACAATATGTATTTATTTTATTATCGCAACGACGGATATTTTCCCGAAACATATAGATTAATGGCTGTTCAAATCGATAAACGAATATCCTTTGCGCAACGTCTCGCAATAAAAATCTTCTGTTTACCTGTTTTTAACGCAAATATTGTGTATCGCCGGACAAAAACAAATCCATGCGCTACATTCGTGACACTTGTCCTTTTTGTTTGCAAATAATAACAATGTACGTGGCTTGCGCGCACGTACGTTCTTATCGCGTGCAATATTGTCGGCGACTTTCGAGCGAAGCCCCGTGAAAAAGGGTAGGGATAACGTTATCGTAACTACCAGTCAGTGCGGCCCTTATCTCCGCGGGATTTCGACCTCGATTTCACAGGGTTATCACTAGGTCAAGAACGCGGGTGTGCCGGCTGGAAAGACCATATAGTTAAGGGGACCAGGTCGAAAATTGCAAACGAGGGTATGTTTATGTGTCGCGATAAAAAAAATTCTCAACCCCGCTCCGTCGAATTCGCGCAATCTCTTATGCTTTCATTTCCGTCGAAAAATCGGCGGGGTTCTCTCCCCGGACATTAAACGCGGCCCATAGCGCTGTTTCTTTCTTATATGTTCCCGAAAACAGGTAGGAAGTAAAAGTTGTGTTTTTTTTTTCGCAAGCGAAATTCCGCATTCGCTGAAATGAACGACAGTGAAATCATTTAAAATTAAGAGTACTAAATATGCGAATATCGGTAAATTATCGCATTATTGACAGCTTTCAGAATACAATAACGGCCTGTTGAATAATTTCTGATTTCATCGGGCGGGATAGCGTTTCAGGCATTTATTTTAGTCTGCGATATCGGATTTTTGCGCGACATCGAGAAGAGTCAGGGAACAAAACGTCATTTGGATACCTGTCGCGTTAATCATCTAATACCACCTCGTTAATATCTCAACGACAAAGCTCTATCGACACAAGGAACTTTTCAGATAATTTAACCCCCTTTATATTTTATCGAGCTGTTTCACATTCTGTCAGATATTTAATTCTTACGGAGCTTGTCATTCATCATAAGCAATTAATTAGCTTATGCAGCGAACGAATCTTCTTTTTATTTTTTTTTCCTAATTTTATATTCAAAAAGGGGCAGAAAATCACTGAAACCTCAGTTGATTTTAGCTAATGTAAAAAGCAGACGGTACAAAAAAGTGCAACGGGAGAAGAACGGTGATCGCGTCAATCCGTAACACGCGCAATTTGCAAAAAAAGAGACACAGCTGCACATTTTACAACCGCGAATGGCTGATACGTTGTACGTAGCCGCGTATTTTCGGTCCATGCGGCAATTGCGCTATTACTATTTCCCCAAGGGCATCGAGAAAGAGGGAGAGGGAGAGGGAAAGAGAGAGAGAGATACATACATATAGCACTGGCTGGGATACATACGTTTTATGATCACCACTGTACGTGTTCGTGATCGTCGGTACATGTTTTACGTCGGGATTGTACGTGCTCAGGAAAAATTTCATTTTTCCGCAACCGACCGCCTGCGAAACTTGCAGACACGACGAAAAATTCCGCGGTGTAATTTCGAGATGGAATTAAATTAGGCTGGGACATCAGTCGTCATCACGATTCGGGATATCGCAAGGATAATTCACCGCGCTCTAGCATTTTCCTTTCCATTTGCCCGTATGTTATTCAGGGGAACGCGAGAAATTCGGTCAGTAAATACAGTAATACGGTCTATCCTTAATATCGCATGATGAAGGAACATTATGTCGGAATTTATTACGAAACATATTTGAAGTCTTGATGCGCAGTTGATCTTTTATCCTAGATTACATGTTGCGCGAATTTTAATTTTAAATCGAGACGCCTTCTGCAAAATTTTATTTCCAACGAGGAACGGAAAACATCAAACACTTTCTCCAATATTCCTATCCTCCGTCCTAACATTTCGGTGTCACTTTCGATGCGAAAGTTCCGGAAACCCCGCATTATTCCGGCAGATACGACGGCGCGCCGAATATGATAAGCGTATCCACTAACGTCTGCTGACTGCTCTTTTTCAGGTCGCGATAAAATGCGAGACGCCGGTGGACCCGTATTCGTTCGTCGACGAGGAGATGTCGATGAGCGGCATGAGGTCGGCGAGCAGTCCAGGCGGTGGCGGCAACGGCAATCCCGAGAGCATGACGTGTCCGGGCGGTGCCCAACCTGGACTGGGTACACCCACGTCAACGCCGCCCGGGGCGCTGCCCGGGCCACAACATCATCAGATGAATCTCGTGATGAACGGCGCCGCCAACGTCAATCCGCAGCTGGCGCATCAGCCGAAGAAACGAGGCCGCAAAAAAAAGTCGGAGATGATACTCACCCCCGAGGAGTAAGAGTCTAGCATATATAATTAATTACAGAATGCAATGCTCGACTGCTATGTTATACTAACTCCGTGAGTTTGTATAAAACGCAGTCCGACGTCGCGCTTTTTCTTGCGAAAATTATGTACCGCCCGACTCTTTGTTACATGTAATTCAATTACATGCTTGCGTAATCGTCAAAAATTCTCGTCGACAAATCTTTAACACACGAGACACAAGACGGAAGACGTAAAGTTAGCCTCCCAACTTTAAAAAAATACAAATGTTACATTCTTTTTGACTGTAAATTACATAATAGTAAGAAATATGTATATCTAAAATCGCCAAACGGTTCGAGCTGGACCCTTAATAGCCAATCAATGAGCTGCATGCCGATTTGGTTTGTCGGATTCTAAACGCAGTAAATAAACTACGTTAAAACGTAGTAAATCACCAACTTAAAATCAACATCGATTTCACATTTGTTTGTGCTAATAAGTCCCCATCCCACTTCCCCTTCAATTAAAAAAAATAACTTTATAACTCATTCAATGGCTTCACGCATCTTCGCAAGACAAGGCTTGTCGTGCTCGTTGTGCTCTCCTGCTTAAAAAAAAATTAACTTTATAAAAGCCCATCGCGAAATACCGTTCACGAGGGTGTGAAGCTGACGGCGCGACGTCAAAATTCATTTACGGTCTCAACCCTCTAAGGGCATCGTGAAACCTCTCGCACATGGTTTGTACCAACACGGCCGTGAAAAAGCTAAACTGAAATTAATGTTAAATAACACCTTCATAAAATTGAATTCAGAATCACAACCTATGGTATAGAGACAATTATTATTATAATTAATAAATACGTTTAATGAGTCCGAAGAGAGAAGCGAAGCCGAGAAGGAACACGGCCGGCCAGAAGCCGCGACTCGATATAACCAGAGTTAGTTATATATTTGCATGCAGCCACAGTTAAAAATATCCGCTCTGCTAACAATGTCTGTCTGACCGGGCACCATGTTGCTTCGATCCGATAGGATCTTCAGTTGCGCGCTTATTTTTGTGAAGCCGACCGAAAACTTAAAAATAGTTCCGCATATTAGGAACGTAATATGATCAGATGCGCGCTGGAGAGATACGTCAGGAGATAACGTGCTCATTAAGTTAATTGAAGATCTTAAGACAGAGTTCTTCATGCCTTCTTGACACATTGTACATCGGTCTATTTAATTGAATACTCCGTAATGGTTAAACAAAGGCCCATTATGCTGATGTATATCCTGTTTCGTCCCCTATCAACATTTTTTTTTTTTTTTACGAAACCGCGCTACTGTTGCATAAAACTCGAAAGGAAGAACAGCGTGCATAAATACATTAATTAACGTGATCAGTCGTCTACGTTCCGCTGCAGAATCACGTTAATTTTACACGTCTTTCTGTTTGCTTTAACTTGTATTAAAATATATTGGCGATTATTGATACTTATATTGAGATCAAAAGATTATAAGCATATCAAAAGATTGTTTTCATGACGGTTTATTATCCGAGCGTCGAGTCTCGTTTAGAAACGTAAGGACCATAAATTGCAACTTTGCTATCGCTATTTTATCTTGTGAGATCCGAGCTTATTCATCCGTGTATTATTCGCGCGTATTCACGACGGCTTACAAGTCCCCCGGTCGATACAAAACGTTACATTGTGTTACAGTGTCACGAATCGAAAGATGCAGAGTGTCCGAGACGCGCGCAAGTCTTCGCCGGTTTGACAAAAAGCAAACGCGGAAAGTCTTGCGTCTTCTGCCGATTGAGAGAAATAGTTGTGCGTCTTTCGCTGAATCGTATGACGCAGCATAAAGGAATCCAGCGTATTATTAAGGCCCTCTGTATCCACCATTTTTTTTTCCTTTCAGAGCGGAGCTCGCGGAGGCCAAGAAACGCGCAAAGACGTACAAAGAGAGAAAGAAGCACGACAGGTTCGACGGCATGCCGGAAGAGGAAGTGAGCAAGCGCGTTTTACCAGACCACCTCACCAACAACCTTGACATTATTATAGTAAGTCCATCTCTACATAATTATTTACTCATTAGCGTCAAGTAAACACGGCCCGAGCTGTGACCCGCGAGTTATATTCCCTGCTGCTTCTTTATCATATATCAATATTGCGTCATCTTGCCAAGCCGTGTAAATTTCCGGAGAACATTCTACATACCGCGTATACATACAAGCGCGGCTATAACTTTACGTTAAAGGTGCTTTAGACACAGCTAACAATAGTCAGGCAGAATACAAGATAGAGCACGCGCGCGTTTCAAACGAATTGTCCGAAGTATCGATAAGTTGAATTATCCGCGACGGTTCGTCGTGGAAGTGTCTCGTGTTAAATAAGCGGCGCTTCAATTTCGAGACTCTTCACGGCGGGGGAATGGAAACGATAATTCATTAAATCGCGATCATAACGTTAATAACAATAAAAACATGGGTTTCATCGGCTCACGCATTTCTGCTGGCACGCCACGCGTATATGCACCGCGACGCGTAATTTATAGCCCGGCATGTATCGCGGCCGTGCGTGTCATTTGTAATGTCGCATTACCAATGCGATGTCATTCTTGATCGAATGACGGTAATTAATCCGATACGCGCGTGCGGCACGGCCCGGCTCGGCTCTAACGTGCGCGAGAATCCATCTTGGAGTCGCTGCCGCGCGAAAACGCGTGGATTCTCTGCACGCGGCAACGACAAATGGCAATCGCCGCCTCCACAACAGCCGGCCTAATCGCTTTAATGATCCGTGTGCGATTCGGTTATCACGCCGGCCATTGCGTTCCGTGTGTGTGTATGTGTGTGTGTGTGTGTAGAGAGAAAGAGAAGCAGAAAGAACAGGAGAAGCCAGTCGACCACACGGACCAGTTTTGCCGATGTCGAGAAACTTAAATCTTAATTGACTCCTCGTCTTTTTTTATAGAACTAGAGGAAACTAGGAAAGACTAAAAAAAGAAGAGACTAATTAGAGGTTAGACTCTCTATTGACTTTGCAAGCAACGACTCGGTTATTAATTGTTCAACAACATAAAATATACTTTCAGGAGTGAGACTGAATCGCGGGAGTTACACGTCGTAAAATGAAGAGTATCGTTAGAATTGATAAATAAGTTACGTTGTCCGTCAGTCAGCTGAATTCGCCGGCGGATAAAGAATCGACATTGCGATCGGCTAAAATCCGAAAACAATTTCGGGCGATTCTGTTCTATGTACGTGTCATTTTCGTCACCGCGCGTTAGCATGATCTTTATTGAATGCAAGCGAGAGAATGGGAATTACGTTCTCGTTACAAACGCGACGACCCGCCGCGCGTTGATCGATCACCCGATACCGGTGTAAACGGGTATAAACAGTTTAACGGGTGAGCATCATGGTCATTACGAGTGATTGTTATAATCCGATATGCGGCCGTCGTTATCAAAATTGGGGTGACTTAAATGACGGAACCGAGAGGCTCGTAACGATTTCAGTATTTTAATCGTATCACAACATCCCCGCAACGTAGCTTTGATTTATATTCAACCCCGATTCTCTTTATAATAATGAAATTGTCATATTTTTGACAGCGCGCACAATTACGTAGTTCATGATGATTAAAAGCACATTATTAAAGCAATTTGTCGATTAATTCAGTATACAAATAATAAAAATTAAATTTATATGTATATATATTTATATATGCAATATATAAAATATATTGCATATATAACATATACACACACACATACTCTTCTTCTCATGTTACACGATAATTCCAACAAAATGAGCAAATTTTAAAACTTGCTGAATCCCATCCTGGACTTTTCAAGGCTAACTTGATTTTGCAACAAGCGTGCGTTATTACATTCAGGTCATTCGCAAGATTTCGCGACCATCAAAAATGTCGCGAGCAAACTGAGAGGGAACTGATCGAGACGATTTCCACATTTTCTTCTGGAGAAAGGATCGCGTGCGTTATTTACCGTAAAATAAGGCACGAATGCCGTCGGCCATTTTCATCCGGGGAGTCTGTTAACGCGTTCCACGGTCCATATTCATATATTACCCGAAACGAGTTGTCACCGTGGTCGATCATCCGTCAAGCGGTGTAAACGCTTTAACGGGCCGTGGGCAATTCGGTTATTACGCCCGACGTTGTAATCGAACGCAGCGGGACACTGTTCGCTGCTCCCCATAGAATGCACCCCCTGGTGCACCCCCAATGCGACCAACCCCCCCTTGCTTGTCCGTCTCTCTTCTTCCCCCCCTTCTCTTCTCTCCTCTCAATTCTATCCGTCTCTCTTCCGCTCTGCGTTCCGTTCCTACGTGAGCGACGCGCGTTGTTTTCAATCGGTGACAATTCCATACCCTTCCTCACGTCCAACCACCACCTCGTGGCCACCCCCGCCCGTCATTTTATCCTCGTTTATCCCGGCCGCCATTCGGCGCCGGCCGAGCGGCTAACGCATTGGCGTTAACGCGCTAATGCGATACGTACTTTATGTCGACGGCGAGCTGCGGGGAATGGGGATGGAGACACACGCAAACGTATACGCACATACACGCACGGTGGGTTCGGGGGTGTACAGCAGGAGGAGGATTCGCTCGTACGCGACTAATATAATGCGATTTTGACGGTGCGATATACGTTGTAGCTTTCTCCCTCTAGTTCTCTCTCTTTCTCTCGTCCTCCCTCCCCTTCCCCTCGTCGGAATCGAAGGTGCGATTGAGAAATGCATTACCCGAATCGCAGAGATACGCGAGAATTCCTCAATAGGCACGTGAAGCATGTGTTGCGTATTCCATACATATTTAAAGACGTTTCTACTTATCATTATAGAGAATCATTATAGAGAATATCATTATAGAGAACAACTGAAAAATAAGCAAATGCCAAATTTGTAAGTCACTCCTATATATTTCGCTACATTAAAATGTGCATTATTCTTTTGATTAACTTTTCGAAAGTGTAGTGACGTCGTCGGAGGAGAGTTGGCCTCTCGATTTCCAAACCGTTAAATTTAAAATTCAGAAATTGTTGCAATATACATATATACGATGTCCATTTCGATCTTCATTTAATTACCTTAACAGGCTCGACGTTTCGCAAGGCACGATTCATAATAACGTCCTCGAGGGCTTCAATGCATCGCTAAATAGAGGCGAGAAACAGAAGAATTCAAACTAATCAGCCGCCGATCCTTTCTCGTGCCTCGGGAACGCGTCGCGTTTCTTAATGGAACGCCCGTACACGTACACGCACGCGCGCGTGCACACACGCGTGAGTCCCGCGGACGTGCACTTTGTCATGCAATTATCCCGAGGAGTATACGGCCGTTTCGTTGCGCGGTGAATGTTAATCTTTATTTACCGACGACGACGGCGGTGGACGTCGCGTCGCCGTGGCTAGGCGCGAGATAAACGTCGATAAGTTACGACACAAGATTCCCCCGGCGGCGATACAGCTCCCCTCGCACCTTGCACTTGCGAAAAGGTCAGTTGCAAACCAGGGGAGAAAGAGAGAGAGAGAGATCGCGCGAGGAGGAGAGGTACGAGGAGGATTTAATAACGCGCGAGATGTGCACCTAATGGTGCTCGCGCGGCCGCGCACATCACGTATCCTTGGACTTTGTCGTTATTAATTACCTAACCGGCGGAGCGAGGAGCGAAGATAATGTGGTTGTGCAACAGGTACCAACGCCGCACCTGCGCCTCCGCCTCCTCCCTCCCGCCGCGCCGTTGCATAATCGCGAGTAAGAAGCGCGCACGTGAAGTCGTACGCGAAACGGGAAAAGAAATCGATCCCTCCTCCACCTCTTTCTCTCCCTCCGCGATTTAGAGACACCGCGATACCTACGGGGGTGCAGCGTATCGTCGTGTGCGCGCGCGCGAGAGAGAGATTAAGTTTAATTAATTCAGTTTACGCGAAAAACGGGACGAAACGAAAAACCCCCCTTTTACTACAGAGAAAACATAGGAAATTAACTAAGAGTAGGTGGATTAAAGTAACTGTTAATGTTATTAAATAAAGTCGAGCATAACGTAATCGTCTTTCTCAATGACGGTATTGCCGGACTATTGCAAAATCGTTAAGGAGAGGCGAGCGTTCGATACTCAGAAAATCATCGAGGAAGATTTGTTAATTTCAACATGAGAAGATCATTGCTTTGTTCGACGTGCTCAAAGGTTCCAATTGTCTCATTTTTTCCTTTTGAAAAGTATTCATTGTTTCAATGCAATCTGCTGACGCGGTTATATTCATAGAAAATCGAATAAAATTGGAAAGAATATTGAAAAGTGAGTGACGATGAGAAAGCGCACGGAATCGCACCGAGATGCGAAGGTATTTCGTCCCATTTATCTCATTTACCGACGAAGCGCGTATCAAAAATATTAGTTTTTAATAATGTTTCAATTATGTTAATAAATGTCTTTTGTAACCACAGAAAAATCCTTAAGCATTAAGCGAAATTAAGCTTTCACGAAATGGAAACTTGGTTGGGCGGTTTGGAATTTTGTATTTTACAGATTAAAAACGCTCCATTGAAGTAGGTATTGCCCACGTAATAGCGGAATTAATTTCGTCGCATATAATATGGATATACGCAATTTCTCGTCGAGCGTGCCTTTTTCGAAAGCTTTGGGAGCTAAATTGAACATTATGCATAACACATTCAAACTTTATTTCCATAATGTATGCTTCATTTTATTATATATATATTTTTTTTATTCTTTTTATTTATAATTACGATCGGACGCCAAATTTTCTACCGTGTTAAAAATATTATTTTCTACAGAGATGCCTGTAAACTCGGTACAGTTTTATTCATCAAAATGCCTTCATTAAATTCAAGCCATCAACATAATTTGCCATCAGTTTTCATCATATTGCATCTATACATAATCAGTCACGTCACGGTCTGTCTTAATTAACAGTGCACAGATTTACAATCGATTCCCATTCCCTGTTTATGTGCATGCATTTTTTTTTTATTGCGTGTCAAAAGAAACGTGTCGATAAAACCAACGTTTTTCTTTAAAGTCTTAGACTTAGCTTTAACAAGTAGATAGAAAGCGAAATTAATTACGCCGACAGCAACGCGTGATACAAACGCTCGTCTCTTCGAGCGTTTTTCCTTGTCTGGAAAAACTCGGCAGAAAGTTGAAGGCGAAAAAACAATAATTTCACCGTTTTAAAACACGGAAATAAGCATGAGTATTAATTTCTAGACGATCGACGCGAAAAAGGCTCGAGGAGTTTTCAAAGTGAAATAAATACAGCGACGTCGACGTGAGAGAGAGAGAGAGAGAGAGACTCAAGAACATCCGTTTGCTTTTGTATCAATGTGGCTAATTAAAATCATAATGAAACAATCGTGTCTACAACTAGCGCAATCGCATATTCATTGTCTATTCGCGATTTATTCAGACCGTTCATCATGAGTACTGTAAGGTGTCTAGAAATGCTTTAAAATTTTAACGAATCATTTGTCTCACTTTGCAGATTGGTATCAACCCTGGACTGTTCGCGGCTTATAAGGGACATCACTACGCTGGGCCTGGAAATCACTTCTGTGAGTCATTTTCTTCGTCACATATCTTTATTGTAGGGACATTTCATTTGATGCCCATTTCGTCAAGGATCGAAATTTATGTCAAACCAAAGTGATAACATTAATTAGCAAAATGGGTATATGTTAAGTTAATTTTATTGTGACAAATTTATCTAATTTAATTTTCATAATATTCATGAATTCGCACTTGAACGAAAACAATCAAGTAACGCAGCTATAAATAGAAAAATGATTTTAAAAAAGGAAGTGTTTCGAAAGCGGTAAGGAGCAGTGAAGTCATAATAATAAATGGAAAGCGCGAGCAAAGGAAGAGTCTTGTAGCTACTGACAGGTACTACCACCAGGACATGAATTCGCAATTCGAATTCCGAACATCCGTATAAATGAACGCCAATGTGTCCGACAATCGTGGCGCTAACGAACCCACACCATTACCATAGTCTTGCTAGCGAGCCTCGCCTTTGCGTCTCTCGAAGTTTCCGCATAAAATTGCATAACGTTATACCCGCCCCGGGAAAATCGAGTGCGCTTTGCACACGCCTCGTCTTAGACGCGCTTCGAGGAGAGTAATTATCAAGTCAACGAGAAAATCAAAGTCTGCAAGAAAAATGGGAGACAAGAGGAGAATGCCGGGAGCGATTATCATTCGGGGCCATCGCTCCGAAAAAATCGGACGATTTATCCGCGTAAAGGAAATAAAAACGTGTGATATAAACGCTAAGTTAATAAAGTCAACTTTTTTTTTGCATTGATTAATACGTAATCAGAACTCTACTCTGTGTGATAAATGTAAGTTAGAACTGGTAAATGAACTAGAAACGACGCTGGCAAGCACGGTAAAAATTTGCGAGTTCCGGGAAAAGCCTGTCGAGTGCCTGGCAGCCTCCATGACCCGCTCGAGCCCTCATCTCGCGCTTTTTTCTGCACTGGGGAACCCGGGATCTGAAATCGCGAAGCCTGCATCGATGAACACAGCGAGAGCCGTTGCAACGCGCATAAATCACCCACGCCACGGATGTAAAACCTACAGTTTTAATACGGCACATATCCCATATACATACGCTACGTGTTTATTTTTACCTTGCTTGCAACGTCGATTAATACATTTTAATATGATTTATATGCGGCACAGCGCGGATACCATAAAAATCTTCATCAATTTCGTACAAAAGCTCACTCCCGGGAGAAGTTTGCTGAAATAATTGGGTCCTTTGTATCGTGGTCCCTGCATGGCTTGACAATTTTTTCTACTAAAAGCAGGGAGTACTAATAGGTGGAAGAAATATTAATATTAATATTGAAAAATTCAGAAAAAAATACAAAACATAAATGTATAATAAAGAAACTGTCTAATACACAGACCGGGGGGGTGTAAACGGAAAGAGATTAAAATTCAAGTTCAACTTGTTTGTTAAAGGATCAGTCTTAAGTCGAAGATACCATGATCTGATTCTCAGTTTTTTTGCTTTTCTTGGATTCGCATACGTCAGCGACGAGTAACGACAGTCCCGATCTATCTTCGCTGTAACTGCCGAAGCGCACGCACGACAAGCACGTGCGTATTAATGCGCCCCCATACACGACGTATCGCTGTCGGGGCTCCTGCGATTTACGTGGACCTGCACGAGTCCACGCGCTTATCAGCGGTAGGCGCGCTGTACGCATACAACATGCTTAATGTAATGTAGCGTAATATATAATATAAACGTACGGCTACCTGCAGGTTTACGCGCCCGATTATTACACTGCCATAATAGCCGGAGGCGTTTGCTTTCGTCCGAGTGTATCGCGATCAAATATTTGCCCGTACCAACGTAATGACAATATAAGATATATCGGGGAACGCGCGTACACGCGAGTAAACGCGGGTGCGGTACTTTTAGCGCATTGTTAATCACAAGCTCAGTAACTACGATCTTTGCTACTTTATTTATGCGAGCAAACGGAAGGACGCTGTCCGACCGGAGAAGGTATTAGATATATTCTACATTACAGTTATAGTTGTAATCTTTATAATCTGAATGATCAAAGAGCTGAACCCTGTTGAACATATGTATTAACTTCATTATCCTAACGTATACGCTCAATAGCAACTATTGTACCTAATAGCCTCTCTGAACTGTAGTTAGATATCGTCTATCAAATCGTCTTTCTTCTCCCATCTTCATCCACTGCAGCGAGAAATTTCTCGCAAGTTTCTCGCGATCTTCCCTGACCTTTCTCTGTATCCCTCGATCTTCTTGGCATATTTCGTGTCTCTTTCAAATATTTTTTTTTTTTCGATTTTTTTTTCTTGGGCGATCTTGATATCAAGAACGAGATGAATCTGCGCGCGATCGTTTCAACTCGCGCAGAGACGCACGGCGCATTCACGCGCGTTCACGTTCTTACGTATGCAATTTGCGGCGCACGCGCGACCATCCCCGTGCGCGCGTGCATCCGCTCGGGCTTTAAATAAACAATTTTCGCGCTAACGGCCTGGCCGATGCCCATTACGTACGCATGCCTCCCGCGGCGCCTGTATACGCGCTCATACGCAACACCATGTACGGGGTGCCCCAAAAATCTCACCGTTTCTTTTTATCTGAAGGCTCTGTAACCAAGTCGGAATGAAAATTTTCATCTAAAGTTAAGAAGAAAACTACTTTTCTTCACGATTTTCGAATGTCTTATTTTCGGATGTGAGATAGGTAAGAGAAAGATTAGGACGACATAATCTTCTCACGTAATTAACTAGATTTTCTCAATTTTATTCTGGTTGTCATAGGAAAAAATAGCGGATAGTATATTTATGAATATTCGTCGAAAAAAATCTCTCCGCTCCATTACGAGTGGTTTCACAAATCCTTCGTGGAAAGAAAGCGGCCATGATTCTGGGACACCCGGTAGCTTACACGCAACCCCTGCTTGCGTGTGTCACTAGCACATGCACGTACAGCATATATGCATGAATACATACACGCACACACATATACGCCACGGTGAAGTTAGGTGCACGCCGCTGGATTTTCCAGGGTTTTCCCAGGGTTGCGGTAGAGCGTTGAACCGGGTGGAGGGTGGGCGACGTGTAAGGGTGGAAGGGAGAGCAGCAGCGAGCGAGCGGATGGTGGTGGCTGAGGCGGGTGAGGAGGAGGAGAAGGAGGAGGAGAAGGATGAGGAGGTGGAGGCCGCATGGGGAAGAGGAGCAAAGAGGGATAGATGGATGAAGGGAAGGAGGGAATGCGCGGCGAGGGAGGGAGAAACTATAATGAGTGGTGCGCGCAAGGGAGAGCGGGATAAAAAGGGGGATAGGGGGTGGTAGCGTAGGCGAGGAGGGTGGTTGAGTGGAACGGGGGAAAAAGCAGGGTTGGTACAGGGTAAAAAGGTTGGAAGCTGTGGCGGCGGTGGCGGCGGCGGCGGCGGTGGCGGGGGCGGCGGCGGTGGCGGCGGCAGAGGGAGGAAAGGGGGGTACTATGCTCGCTGCGGATGGCGGAAGAGGGGTAGACGGGGGGTGGATCGAGCACGACGGGTCAATTTGAGTATCCAGGGGAGTATGGGAATGAGAGGGGTTGGCGGAAGGCGGGCGGGCGTGCGGACGCATGGTCCAGGGGCCTAAAGGCAGTAAACGTCGAAAAATCCGACCGCGTTCGGGCCGTTCGATGGCACGGAAGAGGGTCGAAGCCGTGATCGACCATTACAACGCGCGAGTCGAGTATCGCGCGTCGTGCACCGGTGGTGCGCGCGGTGTAACGTTGAGAGACCGCACCGGGGATAGGGGCGAAACACACACGCGTATTGAGAGAGATAGAAAGAGAGAGAGAAAGCGAGCGAGAGAGGTCGAGGGAAAAAGAGAGAGACGCGGGGCTCTTTTCCGTAATTTCGGGGTGAGCCGGCAGGGTCGATTAACGAGGCTGTGATTCACCCGTTAGATCGGTAAGGAGGAAGTTCGGCTGCTCGTTCGCGCGCGCGTCGGAGATCTCACGATATTTCGATCTGTTTTCTTAATCCTCGCGGCCGCAGTGAAGTACGTGAGACAAGTGCTTCATCTTGTTGATCTTGGTAGTGATTTCTCGTCGGGAGCTGGAAACTCCTTCTCCGAAGTGAAAACTTAACAACGATTCGGTCATTTTTTGTGTG
Source organism: Crematogaster levior (assembly GCA_901521435.1). Lineage (NCBI taxonomy): Eukaryota > Metazoa > Arthropoda > Insecta > Hymenoptera > Formicidae > Crematogaster > Crematogaster levior. The sequence goes on from CABEGB010000722.1 coordinate 101,803, forward strand.
AAAACTAATTTTGCACACGCTCGGTCGAGTGCGTAATGCAACGACTCGCCAAGGATATATAATGCTCGCAAGATTCTTGGAGGAATTGTAATCATGTGAGAAAAGTACATTTATATACGTGTGTTATGTGCAGTTCCCTTAAAATTTATATGACGCATGCTCATTTAACGGTATAGAAGTCGAGTTCCGTATTTGATAGAAAAAAATCCGTACTGAAAATTTGAGAAGGCCGCTGCATTAAATATGTTAATTAACTTTAATTCTGAATTTAATTTCAGATGAAGTTTCGTTTGAAACTAAATAAAAATATCACTATTGTTATCGCTATTAAAAGTCAACACTGAATGAACGGCGCCTTAGTTGAATTAGTTATAATTAGAACATGAGCAAACTTTAAGGATACAATCGTAATTGCGAATTGTTCATTAATTCATAAATCCCCGAGGGTTTCATTCATATTTTCATTCTCGCGCTTTTCTCCTTTTTTGCGAGTTTTATCACTTCGTATTCTTAATATATCACTGTAATACGTTAAGCGTAAACTAGTTCCGTGGCATTCAAATTCAAATGCGCTCGGCTCGTTCGATGCAGGCGGATCTGTTACACGCATTTGTCCGGTTCAACACCAACATGCTGTATTTTACAATGTGTTATAATCATGTTACCGCAATGTTACTGCAGATAACGTACGCATCGTGAAACGCCCCTATTCGTTGATACATAATATTATCTATTTGTAATATGCAGGATGTCTCAGAACTATCACATATATTTTCATTCAATTATTAGCTGTTACGATGAATGCTTTTTGATAACAAAAATTTAAGAAGCTCGCTGCAGTAAATATGTCGTTAATTAATTTTGACTTTTAATTTAATTTATATATTAAATAAGATAAAGTTTACTTAAAATTTAAATGAAAAATAAGGTTTTGTTATCATCACTATTAAAAATCAAAATTTTCTACTTTGCAAAGTGTAAAATCACATGTAAATACAAGCATGTAAAATCACTTCTTTACTTAGATCTCCTCTTTGAAAGAAATTTTGTTTCTAAACTCCGCAAACTACAGTTTAAAACAGAGGCATTTCATGGATCGTAATCTTTGATATGTAACGGAATACACAACGCTAAAATTGTATTGCATCTACTTGAAACTTCCTCTTCTACGATCTATAACGTCTTCATTCACCTAGGAATTGTAAAGTGAATTAGAGATGCTGACGCAACTACCTCACGGGCATATAAATTTAAAGGATTCCGATTAAGATTTTGTTCTTGCGTCCGGAATCGTGCATATTTGATTGAATGTAACCCGCGAAAGACGTCCCGGCAAAGTTTCGAACTTCCCTCCCGAACTCGGAGAACATCTGAAAACGGGTTAAGGGTCGGAAGTTTCACGCCGCTTGCCGCGCGCGCAGTTTATATCCCCCGGAATGTTGAGGGAAAAAGTTTCTTCCGGCAAGGACGCAACTGGTTCGAAGATTTCCCCGCCGGCGACGACTCGATTTCGCGAAATTGCCAAACACATCGCGACGCCAACGTTTCGTTCAATTATCATCCCGGAGAGCTTTCTTCGCTGATTGCAACATCGCAATAGAGGGTCTTGTCTAAATTGCTTAAATTGTAGCGTTAAATTAAAAAGCATCACGCACGATTTTCATAACTATGGGAGAAAGCAGACAAACAACTCGTCGAAACCACTTTAATTAACGGAAATAAATTTAAAATTGACTCTATTAAAAAAGAGATAGAGAATAAAAACAAACGGATTATGATTATTAAAATTATTGTTCAAAATAAAAATGAATAACACTCTATTATCTTTATAAGTATTAATATACTAAGTTATAACATAGAGAGAGAAATATATGTTATTATTATTAGATGACATTAGAAACTCGAAAGTTCATTGCCGCAAATCCCAATGTTTTCGTCCCTGAGCAAGGTCCCGAAATATATGTTATAAACGTAATAATAAATACGAATAATAAATGTAACACAAAAAAACGTACATTGAAAAGTACGAGACGATTTAATTTATTTCTCTCAAACTCACTCGGCTGCTGTTATGCTCATAATTTTGACCGTAATATCGAAATATTGTACAAGTCCATTTTAAAGTTCTAGACGTTGCTTCTCGTTCAACTTGCAATGCTGAATCATGACACTCACGAGGTGGCATCCAAGATTGCGCCCGGAGGCGCGGGAGAGAGGAGAGACGCGTTTTCTCTCGCAATCGATTGTGCGACTCAATCTACGCGGTGATTTTTTTGTACGATGCGAAGTATGCGCAATGTAGCATAGTTTTGTGGATATCTCATCTTTGCAAATATTTCCGACGTATTGTTGATTTTTCTACGTGAGTCCCACGTTCGTTTATTCTTGCGCGATTTACGGAAAAAGCAAAGGGGAAAAATGGGGAAAAAACTCGACAGATGGAAAACCGAACGAGACGCGTTCCGGAAGATTTCGCTTTTATCGCGCGCAAATATTTCTTCGCCGGTGACGGACGTCGAACGCACACGCGACGTGCAGTGTATTCGGTCGATGACCCACTTCGCGCGCGAAGTTACTCGGACGGTGCCAAAATTGGACTTGATTGATCGACTTTATTATTTAGCCCTGTCAACCGCATTCTGCAGCTGGAATTTAAATCACGCTAAAATCGGAGGCAACGCTTCGTCATCCGATCGTTATTATAACTATCTTAATTTGCGGCGAACGCATAAAGCCTGAGCGAGTGCAAGACAATTAATTGCCGAGACAAATTCATTTGTTGGAGTGTGCTGCTACTTCAAAAACAATATGTTGAATTAAAAATTTTAATAATTTATTATATAAATAGAATTAATATAACTTTTAACATTATATTATTATGTCCGTAATCGTAATTACATAAATTTGATAAACCAGAATCTACATAATGCATTTCTAAAAAAATTGATGTATAAATAATACATTTGCCTAAAATAGCAATTTTTTTTCTCTCAAAACGTGATAGAAATTTTAAAAACCTTGTTTTGACACGTTCGCGCTTCTATTTATTTACTATCTGGCCTTCATTCGTTTGACACCTCGTGAAACCGATATTACCGTCATTGTTATTACAAAACATGCCGCTGTAATAAAACTCTGTCATCTGATAATTATAATATATAATTTAGCGAATCCCTGTCACGTCGCTAAACTTCTCGACGAGTCAATGTCGAACAGTTTCGAAGAGGAAGGACGTAATACAAGCGATTTCGCGATGAATCACAACTCCATTTCGCCGGTTGTCTCCTCTCGAAAGTCCGCTGAAGGAAAACTTTTTCTCGGCCAAAGGCGCTCGTTGTCGATCGGGAAAGACGGCGATGGGGCTGCTCGCGACACGGCACAGCACTCGGGGGCACTCGGTCGCCGACCCAGTTCACCATCGGCGGAGAAAGAGGGAATGAGAGAGAGAGGAGGTTTTTCGAACGGCGCGCGAAAGTTGAACGTGACCGGCAAAACTTTCGTGGTCGTGCCAAGCCGAGTCTCCGCGACGCCGGGCGACGCGACGCGATACGACACAAGCGCGCACCACCAGTCATCGGTTCCGGACCGACCGACCACCCTCGCCCTCGACGGCGACCTCGACCCCCGACAGGTCCAACTTGTTGTAAGAGACCCTCGGAGAGTTGGCCGTGCGCCGCGTCGCCGCGACCGACCTAACGAGGGTAACTAGCTGGCGTTACCAAGGGAAATATCGGTTGCGCTTGAATCATCCGTGACAGGTGCGCGAAATCGCAAATACTCTTCGCGAGAACGAGATCGTCTTTTGTCTCGAAAGCCCCCGAGGTGACAAAATTATTTTGTACTGCTATTTGGTACTACGCCATAATGAAACTGATACAGATAAATCCGTAATGAAATGAAAACATCCTTTCCCATGAATATGTGGTGCTAATAAATACAGATCTGAAAATGTCTTTTTGAAAGGATAATTTTTAAAATATTCTCGTCATAGATTATAATTTTATATCCCGCAATATATTTGAAACGTCGAAATAATGCAAAAGTTTTATGTTTTCACAGAAAATATGTCGTAATACATCGCGTATGATTGGATCAAATATGTATTTAATAATAAAGCGTTGAAACGAATGTGATAAATAATGGCTAATTGCAATTTGCGAGTTTTTAAATTGTCGAGTTTTAAATATACAATCTACAAAGCACGAGCGTAATATATTACGAATATTATCTCTAAAGGTGAATTACTTGTGTGGCACGTGTGCGCAATAAATCTAAAGAAAATTATGAGCGTTTAAGCGCAAGATACGCAGAATTATATCTCTCTCGACAACGTTATCAATGTTTCACGAGTCTCGTACGCATCATAGCGGTAGGACAATGCATAACAGTGCGCGTGTACACTGTTTCAAATCACATTTTTATTCCTTTTTTCACAAGGACATTCCCAAATAAAAGTTCCGCATCGAATTCGCGGCTGTATCAATTCTAGGGGACCGTTTTTCGCACAAATATAAAACATTTTACTTTTTTATCGCTTTCGACCGATCCCCAGATTGTCGCGTGGTTATTTTATAACCGCCGTGTATATACACGTGCAGCAATCCTTTACTCGCGCGGCCGTCGCGTCGGTTCGATAGTTCACGGCACTCGGTCGAAGTTTTCTATCGGAGAAACTTTTTTCCCGGAGAGAGAAGAGCGTTCTTAAGGGGTCATGACATCGCTCGGAGCTTTCGCACCGAGATTATCCTCCCCGCCGCCTATCGATAATCGATTATGCGAGCCGATGGTCGCACGTGAGAACCTCAAGGCTGATGTTATACGTGAAGTACAACGGGAAACACAAACTGCTTTCGCCCCATTGTTGTTGTTGTTGTTTTGGAGCGCGACGTTAGATAATAACGACCCACATTACGGATGAAACTTCTCTAACATTTTATTCGAGCTTTCTTCTCTTGCGTTATTCTCTTGCGTTTCTTTAATGAGAATAGAGAGAAGAAAATCTACAGAAAAAAAATCGGTTAAACGATTATACTTTTTCGTGTGGAACATGTAAGACATGAAAAAGAGAAGTACAGTTCAGGTTAGAGAAACTTATCAATTATATGCGCGATCCTTGAATCTGAATATTTTGCACAATCGCTTTTCGCGGTTCATCTGCGAGATACATTATGAGAAAGATTTTAGCACGTTCCACGAATATCCCCTTCCGTTACAATCATAACGAAATCTCGCGGATAATCCAATTCCATATCATACGTTTACGTGGTTGAATCGAATTAAGGTAATGTCGGATTTTACAGGAGATAATCATAGCCTACGCGGATCAATTTTTATTGGTTTCGCTGAATGAGTTTAGTGATGAAGCGTCACGTTACTCCGTTCAAGTGAAAACCGTTCCCAACATCCGTGTGATAAGTAAATTTTTCGTTATTTACTTTCCGTACTGTGATAATTAACAGATCATGAGTTAATTAAAAGAATTCGAAGGAGAAGGAAGCGCATTCATTTTTCAGAATCGAAGATTTCTAATCGGCAAGTCACGTTCTACTTGCACGGGCGTATATCGAGACGCTTCGGTAATTTCAATTTTCCCAGGTGCGATGATAAATCTTTCCGACGCGTAATTGCCGCGGGCGGCATAAAACGATACGCCGCCGGTAAATTAAATCGTAAGTGGAAAGTAGTTAAGGTCCTCCATTCGTCGCGCGGGGCACAGACAGTGGATGAAGTGATTATTGTCGGAATGCGGTCAGGCGAGTACGGAGAATGAGTACTCACGGGTACACTTCGTTTCCCGTGTTTTCTTTCTCTGCGATTCGGGTAATTTATCGTCGTAACTGCAAAGAGAGAAGAGTAAACCGCCGACCGTGCCCGCGCACATCGGATATATACCGTACATAATCCCGCTAAACGAAAGGAAACGTAAGCAAACCGACGTGCAGCGGTTCATTGAGAATTTATAGGCGGATTTATTAGTCATTATCGCGACCACCCAGACCGGTTGAACGCTATTGGCACGAATACGTGGGAGATAATAATTAGAAGGTATAACACATTGAAATTAATTGCGGTACGCGATAAAGTTTAATATTGGTTGAAAGATAGTCGACGCAATCGTGACGACTCACATGTTATCATATCATTTTTATATCTGACGTACTTTAATTTTGATGTCTACATCTACGCTATTAAAAACTATATGTTATGGATATGATGATATTCCAAATAAAAAATTGTATGTTATCAATATCAGATATGAAAATAGTTTACACTACTCAAACCTTAATGTGTGTGAAGTAAATTTAATATCACACAAATAAAGTCAAGTATCATAAATTTACTAGGCGAAAGTGAAAGCTCTGATATCCCTTTACCCTGCAGAGGACTTTCGGTAGTGCAAAATTTATAAGTTTAGTGACATAATATCGACCGTATGAAAATCGATGTAATATGTCTATACGTGAAGAAGGATGCAAGTAGTGATGGCATTGACATTCTACAAAATTGTTATGTTTCTTCAGAGAGAGAGAGCGATATGAGAGAAATAAAGATAAAACTGAAAATATTTTAAATAAAGTTGTTCTTATAAGGACCAAATACATCAAGGAGTTAATATGATACCCAAAGAGCGACGTCGTGATATTCTACCCGAGGCACTCGCACTTCGCTCGAGAATTGCGGCTGGTTATTGCTTCGAGGGCCATCACTAGACGCAAGACCGTCCTTTGGCGGTCGGTTGCCGTAGGTGGCAACGAAGGAGGTGGTGAAGAAGGAGGTGGTATAGGTTGAGGCAACACGGTAGTGTAGTAGTAACTGTAATGAGTGGCGGTAGTATGTGTATGTGTGTGTGTCTGTGTTTGCGCGCGCGTGTGTATGTATGTATGTGTGTGTGTAGGTGAGTGAGGCGAAGAGAAAGAGAGAGGGCGAGAGGAACGAAGGCGAGGGAACGCGGAGAGCGAGGGATTGGGTCGAGCAAGGGCGAGATAGGCGAAGGGTGCCACGTTGGATGGTGAAGAGAGAGGAGGGTCGGGGGAACGGGAAGGGCGAGTGTGGGAAAACGTGTAGCCTCAGCCTCCACCCTTTTCCACCCACCGACCACCCTGTCGCTGCTGCTCGGTCCAAGAGGGGCAGGAGAGGAGGAGGAGGAGGAGGAGGTGGTAGAGGGCGAACAGGGAGGACAGGGGTTGGTTAGGGGGTGGTGAGCAGGAGGAAAAAGGGAACTCTGGGACTGCCGAGAGGGGTACGACGAAGGGAGAGAGGTTGTCGCACGCCTATCCGCTCGATAGCAACTTACAGTCCGTACACGTTCACTACCTCCCTAGAATTTAGTGCCCTCTGTCTCTTTTTCTTTACTTCTTTCAAAAATTTCACCCGAAAAAGACACCTCGGTGACTAGCCGAATGCATACAACGCCGAGATTTCGTCCGTTTACCGTCCGAATCTTATTTTCCGGAGCATATTACAGCGCGTCTTTCTCTCGAGCATGATTGAACGCAATTCACTCAAAGAATGTTTGTTAAAAATATGAAACCTAGGACTTTCTTTATCATCGTCGCTGAAGCTAACTCAGTTAAATAACAATTTTATTTCTAACAGTGTTTTTTTTTTGTATCCTAAATTACAATCTAGAAAAAAAGGTAGGGAAGATTGTGTCCCACAAAGGTTATTTAATTCCATTTCTCACGATTACCAGTTCCAGTCCAAAATGAAAAAATAGCAATGAAGGTGATATTAAATGAACAGTAAGTTAGGGTCATCCGAAGAGAGTCAGAAGGAAAGAGCGTCCGAAAAGAAAGTACTATGTTGGCTATCGGATGACGATTATACAGGGAACGCCTGTTTCTTACCTTTGACGCCTTTGTGAAACTATATCCCGCTGTGTCTCGGATAACAGAGACGTCGGTAGAATTACTACCAAGAGATGCAGGCGGCCCTAGGCGCGAAAGCCTGAAGACCTCCCGCTTGAATCACCCCGGAAGGACGTTTCTCCCTATTATCTCGTTTTAACAGCCGGACGGTGGCGGCGTATCGGGCGAGGAAAAAGTCGCTTCAAAGTCGCACGCGAGCGACCGAATTCGCTTTAAACGTGCCAACCCCTCGGCGCGTTTTAATTAAAAAAATATCCTTGGCCCTGCGCGAGCACAAAAGCTGAAATTACTCGACAAGCGAGCGACGACACCCGAGCATGAGAAAGAGAGAACGAGAAAGAAAGAAAAAGCATCCGACGTCTTGAGACTTTCGCGCGGGGATATCATTAAGCACACCTGGATGTAATACGTGCTCGTTCGCAAATTATGGCACTGAGATATACCCGCCTCTGCCTCTCGCCCGCCCCCTTTCTTACCCCTTTCAACTCCCCCTCATCCCCGATATGCAGGCGGCGTGGGAAAAAGAGAGCAACGTCAGAACTTGCTCTCAACCGTTTCCTAGGTCGCCGCCGACGGGTCTTCGTCCTGGAAAACCCTGAAAATTGATTTTCCAGGCGCGGTCTCCCGCGTTACCCACGCACAGGTCTCTCTCGGTTGCATCGATTTTCACCTGGCTTCCCCCTGTCCGCTCCCCCCTCTCTCACTCTCTCTCTCTCTCTCACGCTCTCTCTTCTTCTATCCATCGTATATCCCTTCTCTTTCTCTCTTTTGCCGCTACCTCGTTGCTCGCCATCGCCACCGATTCAAACCAAGCGTTCATTCAGAATCCGAGAGGAAAAAAAGGAGCGAAATCTAGGTCAATGGAGGTTTGAGAAATTTGCGATAGTCGCCACCGTTTCGTTGCGGCTCGCTGTTCGTCTGAGCGACGAGCGAAGAATCACTCGTGTTGATTTCATGCCGTTCCAAACGCGAATATACTCGTCGATCGAGAATTTCACGTTTGATAAAAACGCGAGGCTAACAATGCTCGCCGAAGTTCACCGATGACGATCAAGATGTCCAAAACGAAAAAGATTTATCTCTACGGCGAATCTCTACAGAACGTTTGCGCATTTATGACTTACATAAAATAAAAGCAATTTCACTTCACAAACGAACTATTTTTTCGCATCATGGATATCTGGCATCATGGAAAACCGTTATCCGACAAAGGGATCCGGAAAAGACGATCAGAAAGGTCCGGCCAGGACAAAAGTCAAGGGAAGAGTTGCGATAATTCACTTTATTGCTGTTACAAAAATTTTACATGACTGCGAGCGATCCGCGCAACGAGTTAGCAGCCATTTAGATAATAAACTGTACATTTCACACTAAATGATAGCCGAGATCCCCGCTCGTTGTCTGGAAATGAAGGAAGAGGGTCGACTCTCCGTGCATTAGAAAAATATCAAGGGCGATATTTCTTCTCGAGAGCGTTGTTCGCCGCTTCTCCCGTAACCGAGAACGGGGCTCCTGAAGAAGGAGGTCAGGACGGGCGAGAAGAAAAATGCGATACGTAAGGTCCTGTTGCGCTTTCCCCGATGTCCGGAATTTCATAATACGAGTGGAGGAAAACATGCTGGGACCTTGAAAGTTCAGAAAGTTAGCACGACGCGGGGGGTCCCGTAGTTTTGACTGTCGCAACATGATGGACCTTGAAAAATCATGCTGAGAAAATACTTGTTGCAACTTAGAAACCATTCGGTGACGAATTATTGGCTTGTCTTTGGAAGAACTAAAAAAAAACTCTCTAAACTTCTCTTTCAAATTTACTCTCTAAAAGAATTATTCTCGGCTCCCTGTTGTGTAAAAGATATATATATTTAAGTTCAATATACAATATATTAATATAAAGATGAATGAAGATGTGTGAAGCAAACTAGAGAGTTAGGATTTATGGAAAATTGTAGCTAATACGTACACGCACACACACATCCTATGACTATCAGCGAGTATCAGTAATGTGATTAATTTGCGATACTAAATGAAATCATTCCAAAATTAATTATTCGGATATTTTCGGTTTGCAGATAGGAAATATTATCTTCAGATTTCGCATATTGCACATCGATTATGTATCAAGTTGCACGGTTCAGAGATATCCATTAATATGCTATGGTAAAAATATGCTATGGTAAAAATATATACGTAAATTATTTGTGGAAACAATGGCTCCATATTACACAGAAAAATATTTGCGTTGATATTAATATTTATGACGTATACCTTTCCGTATTTTATTTCTACTTTCAACGACATTAACAGATGTTTTAAAAATTCATATCCCTTGCATATTTTTTCATATTGAAAAAAATTAAATCCTTTAAACCAATAGAGAGTGGTATTACCAATACCGGTATCGCCAATCGTATTAGTCGCAAAAATTTCCAAAAACAGCAACAGCTTCGCGATAATGTTCAGGCGGCAGAATCTGTTTCATAGAGACATAACTCACAAAAAGCGTCCGCGACAGAAGGTTCGGCGCGTTCACAACTATTTTTTCTCGCTCGGAAAATTCTCAAATTTCCCATAAATTACCATAAAATTTCCCAACCCTGAAAATAATAGACTCACGTCCAAGATCGAGTAGAATTCCAAGTTCCACCCCGATTACGTCCGTATCAGAGACGAGTCACAATTTACGGACCCGACCAGCAGCGCGGCGAGGGAAAGCGAGCGCATTTGCTTTCCATCGACGTACGGGAGGGGAAGGAGGGGAACACACTTTTCACACCCTCGCTCGAAACACCATAAAGCACCCGGCTAGGCAGAAAGGTCGAACGAAGTCAAGTTGGGTTAGGTTAGCGTCGTGAATGACGGAGGAGGGTCGTGTTTCGCCCCGATAAAGTTTGTTCGATCGGCCGTTAGTCTCCTTCTTATAACCCCTTCACCGCGACAAGCTTTAAGCGATGTTCATATTAAAGCTCGTGAATATTGCTCGCCGACATGAGCATTTCACGAGAAATTGGCGAAATGTCGAAGAGAAAGAAGAGAGATGTGGGTGATAAGACGAAGAAACTACTAATGGCGAAACTTTCTTTCACGACTTATCTTCAATTGGATCTTAGGCATTCGTCAACTGTTTAAATTTTTCTTCTACATTTTAGATTTATGCTAATTAATAAATTTATTACGCATAATTAGCATAAAAAGACTCGAGTCGGGTCCGCAATGTGGAATCGACATTATACACACGTGCGGTTCGTACCTTTTCTCGTGGAGGTCGGGCACGTTGTGCCGGAAAGCGTGCAACGGCCGCGGACGAGCGTTTAACTTTGTTCCGAAGTTCTCCAAGGTCGTGCCGGCGCAGCGCGCCCGTTGTAGGTCGGTGCCACTGGAGTAAAGCAGCGAGAGAGAATTTCCCGAGGCCGCGTCATAAATCTCTATCTACTGCCTGGGGGTAAACGTTCGCGGGATAGACTTTGGCGACGATTGTAATTTCGCGCCACCGAGATGTCTCACGTGCACGCGGACACGTGTGAGTGTCCGTGTACCTGTACCACCGAGAGCGATTTATCTGGCCCCACTTTCTTTCCTTTCACGCGAACGAATAGAAGCGATCGACGCTTATTGCTTCAGCGTTGTGACATTTGTAAATAAATTTATTATCGATGTGTTGTAAACACGAAAGGGTGTAATTCTAATTGATTAACTTTTTTAAAAAGTTAACTTTTAAACAGCTGCGTATAGCAACTGTAGGAGACATATTCGTTCGCTAAAATAAGGGATTCCACAGCGTGATATTTTTTTCACAATATATAATACTTTGATGATGAATTTTCTAATCATATATTTTTATTCGGATATTATTGCATTGTGTAAAATATTTATCTTTATATACATTTTAATTTTACTCTACTCTTATAGTATTTATATTACGCAGTCACGTAACGCAAGATGCGAGAATTTTTTAGTAACAAAGCGTGACACAGGAAGAAATTAACAAAATGAAATTATAGCACGTAAATGATTTATTTGTAATCGCCAAATCAACCTTCACAAATGAGGAGTGAGTATTTCTAATCGCATGAACGTAACACAAGGTAAACTCATAATCCAACTTTATGGTAAAGTAGAAAGAACTGACATGACCCAAACTGTTTAACTCTTTTCCATCGATTCCTTTGTGACACTTGCTCCGTCGACAAAATATTAGACCGTCAAATCGTTGCGGTAACGTGGAAGCGTCGTAAACAAAACTCCCCGGGATATTACTTGATAACGAGCACTTAGTTGCTCATTCGTACGGCTATTACTAAAAAACGGCCGTTTAAATTTTCCATCCATTGCCGATCTACATAACCGTGGGAAAATCGGCGCGAATACCTTTTATACGTTACGTTAAGCGCCGTGTTTGCTTTTCACGATACGAAATAAACGATCGCGCCCGTTTACCAAGCATTCATACGTCAATATTTAGAACGAATTGTCGTTCATACGATTTACCGCTGTTTGTACGCTATTTATACACGCTATTTATTATTTATACAATGGAAATTTGCGATTCGTAGCGCTAATTGACGCTCGCTGTTGCAACATTCAAGCGGTCAACCGCTAATCGTTTGTACATCTTGCACGAGATTAATATATCTTCATGAAATAGTTCTCTCTCTCTCTCTCTCTCTCTTTGCATTCACGTTCGTAATCGATCGGCATTAAAATAAGAATAAGTAATCTTAGAATATCTTACAATAAAGTCATCGGGCTTCACTGCTTTAGAAATAGTAAATTAATAATAGAATACCAATATAATTTCATCAATACTTCGAGAATGCTTAGAACTGTTGTCTTGTAAAATTGATTCGGTAATTGAATGGATTATTTCGGGAAAATGAACGATGGGGAAAATTAAAATTAATTTTGAATCGTTACTTAAATGAAAAGACTTCCACGAATAAGTCGTTATCGGGGAGAAAAAAAAAGGTGAGTCGTGATTAAAATATATCTGAAGTAGTAAACTTCAGTGATAAAATTCACGATGATTGTAGCTTAATCCGGGCAAAACGATACCAGCGCGGTACCATCGACAATGGAAACAACAATGGTTGTCATTTCTATTACAATAGACACGCTGCGCGCTTCTGTTCTAACAATTCCATTATCTCCGCGCGAAAGCCTCCGCCGGGGCGAGGCTTTATTATGCCTATCAGAAAATTTAGATCGTTTATTTAATGGGATATAAATAGTCGAGCGCGGCCTATTAACAAAATACGGAGTATTTCGCGCGGAACAATAGCTTTGCGAAGTCATTTGGCCGTTCACACAACGACTGCAATTATACGTTTCGTTATAATGGCACCGTAAGTAAGCAATTTAATGCTTAACATTATGCAATTAAAATTTAAAAATGGATCGCATAATATCGCCGGCGTCGATTTCATTAAAATTTTTTTAAAAGCCACCCATGTGTTTCGGCGATGCGCGATAACACATGCTGTACATGATAATAATTTCAGTTTTTTTTTTCCATAGCTATTACTGCAAGACGTGAAAAATGAGGAAAACTTAAATTTAATAATTATTTATTTTGAAAGTCTAATTTTTTGCATGCGAATCTCTTATATTAGTACGTCAGAATCGAAATTTCACAAATTAATACTTCACTACCCGGAATAATGAAGTTCATTATGATCGCGAGGGCACGATCATTATGTTCTCACTATTAATTTAGACAGTTAAACAATGGTTTTCATTATATTCGTTTTTTTTTTTTTCAGGGAAATGCCTACATCTAAGTGGTCTCACTCCCGAACCGTTGACTGCGGACGACGATTACAAGCTTTTGCGACTCGGCATCGGCTTTACAAATATGGTAGCACGTGCGACAAAAGGCAGCGCAGATCTTACAAGAAAGGAAATTAAAGAAGGTCAGTAAGAACGATTTTAATTCACGTTCTGGAACGAGTGATGAGGTAATTACGAAATCTCTGTCGAAAAATAATTATTGCATAAACCAATGTCGACATAATTTGCGGGAAAATTAATTTGAATTTCGTATTATATTCATATTATACAATATTTCATCGCTGTTCATATTTTATCATGTAAAGAGCGAAACATGGAGCACATATATATTTCATCCCAATTTTTAATATTTACAAATTTAAGCCCCACAGTCTCGATATAATCATTAGACACATATATGCTGGCATAAAATACATTTGAAATTTGCAAAGTTATTTTTGCAAAGAGATTAATCACATACAGGATGTCCACTCGTTTTTCTTTTAATTGTACGAAGTCTTTTGTATTTGTACTTCATATAGATTTTTTTAGTTCTCCTTTGACGGCTTTTCTTTTTCGGAAAATCTAAGGTACGAAGAGAACCTTTCAGAACAAAGAAACAATAGCATATTAGCTCTATATTTTATGCCTTGGGACAATAGCAACAATTTCAAGGACAAGTTTAGACGCTTGTGACGCTAGTTAGTTTCAGCCTATTCAGAACGGAGCATCCTACAAACACGTGTTCTATGAATTGATAAGATTATTAGTCGGACAAACTGTTGCCAGCTGTCTTTAAAATAACCAAGAAAGCTGATTCGAAAACTGAAGAAAGCAACCGTGATCTGTGAACGGAAGTAAATCACTCTATTATTATTTACTCGAGTATTCTCGATTGCATACTATTCCGTTGGCATATTTCTATTCGAATCATGTGACCTACCCCCTCTTTCTCTCTTGGTTGGCCTGTGGTTCGTCAGAAGGTTTTAGGTTCCCTTAACAGATTCTAGTAGTCCTCAATTAGTACAGCTTTGGTGTTCGGAGAAGACAGTCGCACGAATCACGGAGGAGATGCGCGTGCCAGCATGGAAAATCCAGATTCCAAGTGAACGTCAGGATGTAACGTACGTGTGTAATGAGGAAGTGAATGTGAATTATCGAAGTGAATATACAGCGAACGCGAAAGCAAGGAACTTTTCTTCTTTTGACGTGAAACTTCGCGACTCGCTCCATTCGGATTCATTCATTCATTCATGCACGTCTGCCCCCCGTCGTTCCGTTTTTTCGGCACACATTGTATCGACTTCTCAAGGCGTGAAACAAAATCGTGCGTGCGCGCGCGCGGCCATAAACAAACAAACGCGATGCCGAGATTGTGGAGTGTGGAAATGAAAGCTGCGTTACGCATTGTTACGCACGCCGCGTGTCCGCTCATATGTTTTCCGAGCAACAATGTGCGTTGTCTCTCACACATTCTGGGGGCGGGGAGGAAGAAATAGCCGTTTCACGCCGAATTTTTCGATAGGACAAAGAAACTCTCGTCCCATTATCGAAAATGCGGATCGTTTTACTCCCATTCATAACCGTTATCGCGTATACAGGGTGTTTCAAATCGTTACGAATCTTACGGAACGATTTGGAATTTACGGAACGATTTTCTCAATTCTCACCCACTAAAATCTAATCTAAAAATTGTTTATAATCTTTATAATCGCATACACTCCGACTTCACTTCACTACCCGTCCAGAGTAAATTGAGCACGTATATCCTGATATATCCCCGTGAGAAAGTAAATAAAGAGCGCAAGAAGGTAAAAGAACGCAATATAGATAAAAATACAGGACAATGTTCTAATGAGATAAGAAGCCGGTCGGCATCAACAGGTTAGGGTTTCGAGGCGAAGCGTGCGGAGCGACCATGTTTCTTTTCCGAAGTAACGTCCCTAAATTATTTTTCCCGTGTGCCGCGTGGAAAAGAAGATTTTCCGATTTCCCCTCGCGAAGAGGATCGCGCAACGAAATGGCCCCTGGCAACGTCCGAAAACAAAACACCACTCCATTTCGGATCTTTCTCCTCGGAAAGGACGCCGATCCTCGCGATCGACTCCACCACTCGGATTTTCACCGCGCGACATATCTCCGGCCGAAAATCGTTCTATCGACGCCATTTCTGTTGCAATCGCTAAACGGCACCGTTACACGGCGCAGCCGAAAAGGAGCGTACGCTCCGTGGATCGTGGATCGAAGGGTGCTCACCGTGCTGTCGATCGTCCGTGTTCTCGTGTGGGAGCCAGTTCTCGTCGTTGGGCGCCGTGCTCCAGTCCATCGTGTCGTCACGGTCGAGCGAAGTGTCGATTTCTGCCTCCTCCATCTCGAATGTTATCCCGAAAAGCGTTTTTTTACCGGACCGATCACTCGGACGTAGCGGCCATGCGTGTACGCGACGCGGGAAGCGACAGTACTGCCAACTTTATCGCTCGCTCGCACTTAAAGGCACACGCGCATCGCCCTGCCGAAAGCTATGTAGACCCCTCCATTCGGATATGTCGCCCTACTACGAATTTCGAATTGTGTCTCCATCATTAGAGCGTCTCTCGCGCCGATTTCGATGCCGATCATTAGCGGAAAACATACGGAGATAACTGGCTAGACGGATGATGATTGTCGAAATAGTAGTTTACTACTTAATTCTTTTAAGAGACGAGAAAGAACGCTAGGAATGTGTCGACGGGACGTCGTTAAATGCATTTCCTCCAAGCGCGTTTCCGTTTGCGCGTCTTTTCCTTTTTTGTTGCTCCTCGCAACAATATTCGATCCGCTTTAAGCTTCGCTCCGGAAAAGCGTGACGTATTATTTATTACGAGCGGATGAGAGCCAGCAATAATTAATAGCCAATAAACTACTCACTCGCTCTAAAATCGCTGTCTTCTCCCTTTTCGCGGCAAGTTCGTTCCCGGCCGGTATTAACCGGAGCATCGACGCGACGAGCATCCTGCTGAAATAAAGTAGCCGATAAATTAATGAGATCGGAAGTGTAAGAGCGGAGCAGCGGTCGGACACTTTACTCATTCGCCTCAAATGAGATTAGTCGGTTGTGGCCGGTCGCGGCCACGCATTTAAGGTTATCGACGCGCGTATCGTGAGGATTCCTAACCTTTTTTGTCGAGAAGGTCGTATCAAAATTTTTGTAATGATCGAACAATTTTATTTTTTTTTTTTAAGATCACATAAGAATAGAGTATCTTCATTTTTAAATTATTTTATTTTATTAATCTTTTGTCTTTTTTATTTTTTTAAATTTATTTTTTTTATTTTAAATTTATTATTATTTTTTTTAAGATCACATAAGAATAGAGTATCATCATTTTTAAATTATTTTATTTCATTAATCTTTAGTCTTTTTTATTTTTTTAAATTATGTAGGAATAAAATATGTTTGTTTAAAATCTCTTTTTTATTTTTTTTTAAATTATTTTATATTAATCTCTTTCATCTCTATTTTTAATCATATAAGAAAATATATTAAAATTATTTTGTATCAATTTCTTATCTTTTCCATTGTTTAAAATTATATAAGAACAGCATATATCTTCATTTTAAAGTTTGTTTTTATATTATTCTTTTATCTTTTTTTTATAACGTTGAAATTTCTTGGCGGTTAAAACTTTACGAGAGCTGGATTTACTCTGAAGGATGTTGTGTGAAGGTCGGTAACTCTTAGTGTATCGCGTTAACTGGTACGTGTACATCAACATGGAAAATAAAGCGAATAGAGACCATCGCAACGCGACCAAAGTATCCAAGAACAATACGAATACAACGATTTTTGGATCAGAGGAAATTTCGAGTAATTGCACGATTCCAACGAATGACTTACATCGTAATTGAAATAATTACACCAGCATCTACGTCGATTATACGTACACAAATTGTCGTTTCGTTCACTTCGCATTATTCGCGTTCTTCATAGAGAATCTATCTTCAATTACTATTATTGTTACCAAGCACCTTTTTATAAAGCGCTCCACGATAATTTCTCTCTTTTACGAAAATATATGGAATAGGCGATTTGCACGATGTAAATAGCACTCACGAATAAATGGGAGGAAAAAAGGGGCGACAGGCATAATCAATGACTTTAGACAATAATCTATATTTATAAGTTAGGGTAATTGTAGACGAGCGTAAATGTGCTGCATCTGTAGGAAATCTGTAAAATTTGAATCTGATCGAATTTAAGCTCTAAAATATGTTGTTGAGCTTGTTAAATGCATGTTAAAAGGAACATTGGGGAAATAGAGGGAGAAGATTAAAGAGAGAACAAATTAGATATCTTGATCGATGATCAAGGATAATTAATTACTTGTTTCTCATGTCGTTTATTAATGAGTCATAAATAAAATGATTAATATTTATATCCAGATTTTAACGATGTTACTTACCATATTATTAATGTAGAATAAGAACATTGAGGTAATCATTTTTATTTTGCAGGTAGTCACATTCTGCTCGAGAAACTACGAAAGTATAAGCCAAAAATTGCAGTATTCAACGGCAAACTCATATACGAAGTATTCTCGGGAAAGAAGGAGTTCGGGTTTGGAAGACAGCCCAGTCTCGTCGACGGTACCAACACGGTAAAACAGGCGCCACACATTATTTCTTCGTTCTTTCTTTCACTAATATCCCGAGTCGTCACACAAAATTTAAGAGTCATCCAGAAAAAGACACCTTAGAAGAAATTCTTAAAAAGTCGAATTTTCACACGTCTTTACGATACTCGCTTTTTATGTTGGACTGCTCTATGTAATTTCAATGAATTTGAATGATAATGTGCAGATCTAACTTTATCACAGATAAACGATCATTTTCGCGATATTTTGCCTATATTATCTGAAGTTATTTATGTTTAATATCGATAATCGCCTAGATAAGATTCTCATTTCTTGATATTGCATTGCAGTATATGTGGGTTATGCCCTCGAGCAGTGCGAGGTGTGCGCAACTACCACGTGCTGCCGACAAGGTGCCATATTACGCTGCCCTGAAGAAGTTCCGCGACTACCTAAACGGTACGATCACGCACTTGGACGAGTCAGACATCGTGTTCGCCGATTCGAAGCTCAAGAAGAAAGAACAGGAAGCGATCGAGGACAAGAAGCCAGTGTTCATCGACGATTTGCCCGACGGTGAGAGCCGAATCACGGAGATCAACGGCATGGGGATTAAGCAGGAGTCGGGCATGATACCGGGCAAGAAGAAACGCGGCAGACCGAAGAAGATCAAGAATCCGGAGGATCAACCGCCACCGGATCCTGAAAAGCTAGATGCGAATGGCGAGGTCATCAAGAAACGCCGCGGTCGTCCGAAAAAGATACATCAACAACAAAAGCAAATGGAACGGGAGACTCGTGAGAGAGAGCAGCAGCAGCAGCAGCAACAGCATCAGGCGATGGGTCACATGAACGATGGCTACGGTAACGTAAATTGCTTTTCACCGCCGCTGATGTCGCCTCCGAAGACGTTCCCGCACATGGCGCCATACGCGCAACCGATGAACGATGGATTCTTCGGTCAGGGCATGAACGACAATAGCCCGTACAATATGAGCGCGAAGCAGAGCCCGGTGCACCTGCAGCACTACAGCCAGAGCCCCAAGTCCATGTCGCTGTCCTTTACGCACTCGGACTTGTCGTCGGAGATCAATACCGCGATCTCGTCGGAGAACAACCTCGAGCCGTCGCCTTTGACGTCGCCCAGCGTCGAACATCCAGATTTCGAGCCGCCTACCAGCATGTCGCAGCAAAACATGGGTAATGACCATCGTCTGTACAATCCGGCCGGAGGACCCGATCCAACGGGCCATCATGGCAGTCCTGGCACGCCGTCCCACAACAGCTACGCCTACATGGGCTACCACGAGCAGCCGCCGGACGCGCATAATCCGCATCCGCATCAGACGACGCCAACGCCTCTCAGCCAGACCGCCGAGGAGCATTCCCATCACTCGCATCCAACGCCGCCGCATCCGCACACGCCCACCCATACGTCCATGTCGCCGCACCACGCACACGAGCAGTATGGTATCAAGAGGACCTCCGGCCAGGACGTGGCGTCTAAGAGTTTGAGCGACCTAGAATCCCTCGTGGATCAGATCCCGAGCATAGCCGACTGCGGCAGTCAACGTCTGCAACATTCGCATCCGGGTATGCAGGGTGACGATTCCTTAGCAGAGAAGATGGAAGCTCATCATCAATCCTACATGTCCGGTTTCGGCGGCATGCCGACTGGACCAAGCGGAATGACTAATTACAGTCCACCGTTGCCGCCAGGTAGTGGAATCTATCCCTCCTCGCTGCACCACTCTCCCACTGACACGGGTTACGGGGGTTTATACGGTATGAACAGCCGCCATCATCAGGAGTCTCAGCAACAGCAACAACAACAACAGCAGCAGCATCAACAGCAGCAGCAACAGCAACAGCACAGCAAGTCCTACACGGTGGAGAATCTCGCGTCCAGCAACTATACCCCCAGCATGACTCACCCTGGCAACTCTTATCCTAACATTATACCCGGCCACTACCCGGTACCGATGACCTCGACCAACGGTTATCTGTTTAGCGGCATCGAATCCACCCTGATGCAGCGTACGTACGGAATCGGCGGGATGAGCGGCATGAGTAGCATGCATCCATCTGCCGCCCTCGGTCACCCGATGGCGGCCAACCCGTACCCGTACAACGGCTCGTACTCAAGCTCGTTCGACGCTTACCCGACGCCACCAACAGGCATACATGCGCCCAGCGCCAATTACCCCAGCTACGTCGGCACGGCTGGCGCGGCGCCCAGCACCACCACCACGCCGCCGTCCTACCTCGCACCGTCGCACCACAGACCGCCGGTCGACCTCTCCTACGACGGTGTATGATAATCGATGTGAGACACCGTTTGCCACCACCGACCCCCATAATCCTCACTCTGTCTCTTTCTCTCTTCCCCTTTCTCTTTCTCTCTCTCCATCCCGTCCCATCCTCACCTTGCCTGCCGATCGCCTCCTGTGTGCGCGCGCGAGCGACGCACGTATCCGCCGCGTTTATCTTTTCTACGTATTTTTACACACGTCTTTTAAGACACGGCTCTCAACGTGTCGGGGTCGCACCGTCGCGCGTCGTCCCCTTTCCCAAATCTCCGTTCTCCTCGTCTTTCCCTTTTTAAATCGCGAACTATCCCGCGAGATGCTCTACTTGCAAGTCTTTCACTCTTCGTAGATTCATCTGTTCCATTTCCTCTTTTTCTCTGTCCTTTGCTCAAACCGGTTCTATATACAAAACAATCCAGAATTGACGGAAAATGGACACACAGTTTTTCTCCTCATCAAATATCGATTCTCTGATAGCAATAATTTATGCAATATATCATGCATTTTGTTTGAGATGCATACTAGCTTAAGAATCTGAAGCTTAGAAGTTTTTACAATACTAACTTTGAATTAAATTTGAAAAATTATATCGGATGCTCTCGGGGCATGCATGCTTCTGCATGACGTCTGTATTCCGTCAATTTTGGAATACCCTACACAATTGTTTCAACATGCTCAACTCGCACCCTCCTTTCCTTCTTCCCCCCTTACTCTTTGTGCATCCTGCTTCCACTTCGTCACCGCACCTCTCTCACACTCTATTTTTTTTTATCACGCTCTCGATATGTGATTACGTACCGTGAGTAATTATGGACGCGCGGCTCGAGAACGGGAAAGCCACTCGTGAAACGCAACTATAGCGCACGCAACGAACGAGAAACGTAAGCCTCGGGTAAATCAGGTTCGCCGATCGCGTTCTGCATCCGATCCGATCGCTAAAATACACTTACACGGGCACGCATTCCGATTAACCATAACGATAAATGACCTTAATGCCGAACGCAACGTGGCCGAGATCGGCCAAAAAGACATGTAACTGCGCTATCCTTTTTTCCATCGATCGTCGCGTTGCTCATTACAAACGTACCTACGAGCTTCGTTCACTGAAACCAACCACATTCCCACATTTTCATATTACGAGAAGGGCATTCAAGATTGCAAATAGATGCAGAACTCGCATCTTGTTCAACAATTTGCTATTTTTTATCTTCGAATGTCGATAAGAAACAATGCGCCGACATTGTATCTATAAAGTAAAACACGAAGTCGAAATATGCGAATATAATTTCGATGAGTTTAAATTCTTGACAAAAATTGGAAAAATAATTTTAATGATTTCATTAAAGTTTAGTCAACTCGTGCAGTACACATACAACTTGTGCAATGATTTAGTCAAAAAAATTTTTATTATTTGAAAATGATATTATGTGTAATGATAATATTACATAATATTTATCTAATATTGTTAAATTATATATATATATAATTATAATTATTATATATATATATATATATATATATAATATATTATTTATATGTATATATAATATATCATACAATATTATTATAACATATATATGATATTATTATATAAATGATATTATTTATTAAAAAATTAGCGGAAGTGCAATACAATTTTTACAATCGAAAATGACTCTTCCGTATCTATTCAAATGAAATTGATGGAAATTTGTATCGGTTTCGGTGAACGCTACAATTGTATAATGGAAACAACAAAACTTATTTATCACGTTTATGTACTGCGTCTTATACTATTGTATTGTTATTACAGTTTTGCGCATTTGACTAATTAACATGTCGAACGGTTGTTTCAATATCGCATCACATATTTTCGAAATTGTTGTTTTGTTGTAATGTTGTTTAAGAAATCGATGATTTTCTTCATCTTACGCGATAACACGCGTAATATTATTATTAAAAACATTTATTATTATTAGAATATTGTTAGAACCGACATGGTTCTTTAACTATTCGACTTTTAACGCAGGAATGACCGAAGAGTCCATCTTGACAAAGGAAAAGATATCCGCCACGAGATTTATCTTGTATTAACTAATTGTAACTGACAAACCACGCGTCTCCTCGATGAGCAATCGTTTCTCATTCCGTGCGCCGAATCGAGCTTAATCATATTGTAAGTTCACGAGGAATTGCGTGGATAACTTTCGCTCGACCATAACGAGGCATCGTTGTGCCAATACAGCAGGGTAATCTAAGCGTAAAAATGATAAGGAGGTACGTGGAACATTGTCAATCCATCGGAAGGGCCCGGTTGTGAAATTAAATTTTTACGTACCCCCTGACGTTTCTACGAGTCCATGCTCATCATCATATTGTAACACAACAACACAGATTAAGAACGCGATCAGCGATCATTCTCAACTAGGTATCTTTGTGCTCGTAGTGTCATCAGTTTTTGAACGCGCGAGAGAGTCTGCATTTGCATCGACCCTTGCTCGCGCAATCGGATGTTTTCTTAGCCCGAATAAAAGATACGCTACCATTTGTTTCACTTGTTCCTTTCCTTGTTCCGCGCGTCGCACAGAGTGCTCTAGATTAAATAGATTTCCAATTTTCACTTTCATTATTCCAGCGGATGTTACACTTCCTCGTCGCGCTCCGACGAGAGATGAGCGTGGAAATTATCACCGAATCGCGTAGCCGCGCGTCGCTCGCCGCTCGTGCGTTACGTGAGCTTTTTTAACAGAGTAAATATTAATCGTTATCGTCATTGTATCGTTAAGGTTACTTGCACATAGCAAAAGAGAAGATTAAGCCCGATTGCGTCGGTGCATCTTCAATCTTGGCACGGCCATTTTCGTCAACGTTGGTCAAGTTTAACCATAGTTTAATCCTTCGTCCGAGCAGACTCTGCTTCTCAGACGCAACGCAAAGAAAGTAATAGCGTTATGTAAAAGTGTCACGTGATTAAAGGTTCTTTTTTGTCGTTTCCTCTTGAAATCAGACATGGAGAGACAATTTTGCATGGAGAGAAACCGTTAAATCGTAGATGATAACTTGAACGATATGTTAATTGAAGCGCTGCATTTCTTTATTAATATTTCGAGACTTTGAGATTACTCCTGCAATCAAAATTCCAAATTTCGGGTACATTTGTTCGCGACGTCCGGAACTCGCGTTGCCGTAGAAATGGGGAATGACTTATTTATCTCCTTCTCGAGAAAACTGGGACTGGGAAGGAGACAGAAAATCGATTAAACTAAGGTTGATGTTAATCGATGTTAATAGAACCGGCCTTGCAACGTGCGCGGGACGGAATTCGCCGACGATCGACCGAATTGTAACTTGAACATTGGTGAGGAGAGATCGCCCGCGCGAGACCGGATGCCGAGCTTACTTGATGTAAGGAGATGTAAGCCCCAACGCGAGAGGCAAGAAGAGGGTAGAGACTATTCGTGTGTACTTTGTTTATCACACCACGCGCCATCCACTTTTCGTACCTCGCGCCCGCAAGCCATCAGCTGTTTTCTCGTTGCAACTCTCGACTATTATTTATCGTTACAACTCGATATCGCTGTGGAGTTACATACGTTACTGTCGTTATTAACATAATCACGTTACGTTGTCTCGTTAATTATAATTCTGTTATGCGTTTCGCATTTTGCCGAAAGTCACTATATATTAATACACACACGATTATATGAAAACCGAAACATACACAGGACACACACACACACGCATACAACACGCACACTTACATGCAGTCGTAATAGGTATTATAGCTGGCATTAATCGGCATCCTCCTTTGTCGCTGACCGACGCTGTAAAGTGACGCATCTGGCATGATTATAAATATATATACAGATATAAATATATAAATATATAAATATATATATATAGATATTATATAAATATAAACTATAAATATTATATATTGACTATATGTAAGGATAAGCGAGCAACATTTATCTCGGGTGAAATCACCTAGGATGTGTCGAGACATTTAAGATGATGCACAGGGTATAGATGAGAATCGTTGATATAATAACTGATGTCTATATTATAGATGTTTCTTTCGTTCCATCATCGGCCTCAAACACACATAGATACGCACACACATACCGACACACACACACACACACACACACGATCGCGAGTCACGAGTACATACAATCGAAGTTTATTGTAGTAGATGTTTTTCAGAAATCCAATCTGATTCCGGGCGGCGGCCAAGAATAATAGATGTCATCGGTGTGTTAGTCGCGCAGCAACGTTCATCGATTCGCAGAGATTCGAAAAGATGAGGATTATATACACATAACTCTGGGGCCGGTCGGTGCGGCCGGCGCATCCACCATTCGCACTACTCTAATTAATTCGATTCTTCGATTAATCAAATTAACTAACTGATTGTAAATTGATCGCTATATTAAGGACTTTACTATTAAGTATAAATATATATTATACAGATATGTAAAAGTGTGGAATTCGCTGTTGAAACGTGTCGAGTAAAAAAAAACCAAGGCAAAAAAGAAAAAAAGAACAAAATCCGAGGAGTTAAGTAAGAAAAAAAGAGCGAGTAAGAGAGAGCTTCGGCCGGGGGATTGCCGGCCTCCGACATATTTTTTAATCGCTTCGAACCTCTATTATTCTACCTACTAATTAAACGTAATGGTGTATCTACGTGTGCGTTCGAACGATCGGCCGATCCGTATCGCGGATCCGCGCTCTGCCGTCAGCTGCCGTCGTGTCCGATCGGGTCGCGATCGCTCGGGCAGTCGAGATGTGTTCTGTATCGAATTAACGAATGTAACTTCTCGAATATTCATCGCTCCTACGAAAAGAAAAAAAAATATCGCGGGATAAGGAAGGGTGACGGATGCGCTCGTCGATGGATGGATGGATATGCTCGTCGATAAGCTTAATAATAAGAATTGAAAGAAGAAAAAAAGAATTTCCTTGCTCCTTTGCCGCCCGATCCTAACGAAGCCCACGCAGATCTCCAAAGGACGTTATATTGGGTGCTCAGTGGATACCCGAGTATCCCGCAATATGTAAATCTGTATGTCTCTGCTCGTACTACTACGATATTTTATGTGAAAAATGAATTGTTACAAAATACATTACTGATATAACACCGAAAGGGAAATAGTGTTCTTTACCCGAAAGAAGCCTCTTTCTCGGACGTACGGAGTTGTACGCTCAGCGCTCAAATCGTCAGGAATTGGCACAATGTTATTGGCGCAATATTGGGAAATGATGTACGTCTAACGTATACCCGGCATTGGTCCGATATCGGAAAGTGGATGATGCCACTTCTTGTTCAATTTGTCCATTCTTTAGCAATATTGGTCCAATATTGCTTCAATATTGACGTTAGGAAACCTCGGTTGCCAACGCAGTTTCAATATGAATCCAATGTGTAACTGTAATTGGCATGCAATATCTGACCAATATTGGCTTTACTTTGCGAGATATTGGCCAATGCACTGTGTTACTAAATGAGGCGTCCAGTTTCAAAACTCGTTAAAGTCATTTTTTTTAATTTTTGAGCTGGCAAGAGGAATCGATTGTCAATAGAGACCGATATGATAAATTGTTGACATTTCACAAATTACTTAAATGGCCCAAATTTTGCATCAAAAAGTTCTTACAGTTCGAAAACTCATTCATTTTCAAACCCCTACTGCTTCAAAGTCCCGTTCCAAAAAAATGAGAAAAGTGCTTTTAGCGAGTTTTGAAACAGGACGCCTCAAATGTTTATGCTTTCTATCCCTTGGTGTAGTGTCATACAGTCTCTTTAGAACAAAACTGTTGTGATGATGATTAATGACGCTGCGGGACATTCGGAGTAGAGTTCTAGATATTTCATCAACGAATATCTCCGTGTAGGACGATTCTTTTGATAACGTAGTTTTGTGTATCACGTGATTAATCGAGAAAATAGACAGATTTCTTGTCCTTCGAAGAAGACGTCCTGAGCGTCGTGTCAACAATCTTTTTTTAGCCGAATCGCGTGAGGGTTTAGTATAAAAGATTATAAAAGCTTCAAAGTATACATAAATACGAATTCCCAACTGGACACGCGGTGTGAGTTGCGTTCTAAAAATAAGAGGATTAAGATAACTACTATTTTGTGTAAGTCCGGCATGGCAACGATCGTCTCGAATTAGCAGGCCGAAAAAACGAGCAACTCTGGGGTTTAATTTTCGGATTGAAAAAAAGAAGGAACAAGATGGGATCTTATGCAAAACGGAACAAACAAAATCGCGTCTCCAAAAAAGTCCTCGCGTTAATTTTAAATATTAAATGAATTCTGTGGAGACGCATTTTTCTCTTTCTCGGGCTACACCTCGTCTAAGTCGATAGCGGGGTGTCAGAAGACAAATAAATTGATTTGTTAAGGCAAACACGGGGTGTGTTTGATCTCGTCCTCCTCCTCTGGCTTGTCGCTGTGTCCAACGAAAGATTTACAGAACGCGTTACGTGGAAGGCTCGAAAGAGATCCTGACTCTCGGGATTAGAAACGTTTGATTTGAGAGTCTCAAGTGTCTGATCTACATGTTTTTAAGATAGCGCCTCAATTGTATTTTGCAAATACAGCTCTAATTATTTCGATTAGATTCTTCACGTCCATCTACTCGTATTAATGTACAGAATTACTTTGATTTCTACAACAAGCCTATTATAAAGTGAGAAAGAATATCTCATGTATATTGCCAAATTCCCTCTGCTTCTTCGAAATAATTCTGTAGGCATTTCTCTCTGGGAGGAAGAGAGAATGACTAGCAAAAATTGGAGATTACTCACGTGAACAAGCGATAAGTATAATGGCGCCATCTTCCGAAGCGTGATAAATGAAAAATGTAATACTCGGGCGAGAAATTGACACAGTGGCGCCATCTCCTGGACACACTTCGAAAATAAAACGTGAAGGGAGCTCTCGCATCGAGAGGTTCTTAACCTAAATAAAAAGTGTCCGATCATCAGGGGCATAGGGTTCTGTCGAATTATTCGATAATTCACGATGCCGCTAGAGAATCTGGAGGAGGAGGGTTTGGAGAAGAATCCGAATCTAGAGTTGGCGCAGACGAAATTCCTGCTGGGTATTCGCGAACACACGGACGATGTCCAGCTGAAGACCAAACTTCTGGATGCTATCAAAGCCGAAAGTGAGATTGCATCTTTTTTTCTCGACTGCTTGTCGCATTGTTTCCAAAAGTTTCATGTAATTTTTGACAACGTGACTTAAGTCGCTTAAAAACAACGAGCCCTGCTATTTCCTTTTTTCTCATCTTGATCGCTGGATACGTCGTCTGTCATTGTTCGAAACATCATCTCTACGATTAATCGCTATGAACAAGTGCCCCTATGAAAAAGATTGGTAGCGTTCCGTATGGAAGAATTAAAAAAAATACTATAAACGATTTATTAATTCTTTAACGACTAATTGTTAAAAAACTTTGAATTAAAGTTAAAAACAATTTTTCCTGATAGTTTTTGATTAATTTCTTAATTTATGATTAAAGAATTTTGAACAAAAAATTTATATTTAATAATATATTTAAATAAATTTAATAATATATTTTCGATAGATATGGCTCCATTCTACGAAGAGGTTTGCAAAGATCTAAATTGGCCAGTGGACGAAACGCTTCTCACAACAATGAAGGCGCATAATGCGGAACAGTTGAAAAAACTTGACGATGCCATCGAGGATGCTGAGAAAAATCTGGGCGAGATGGAAGTTCGGGAAGCCAACTTAAAGAAATCCGAATATCTTTGTCGAATAGGTGACAAAGAAGGTTCAATCTCGTCGTTTAGGAAAACCTACGACAAAACAGTATCGTTAGGACACAGATTAGATATCGTATTTCATAATATTAGGATCGGCTTGTTCTACCTGGATCATGATCATATTACTAAAAATATTGAGAAGGCGAAAAGGTTGGTAAAAACAAAAAGACAAATATTTTTATATTATTATTATACTTTATGACAATTAATATATTTTGCTTATACCTTGCAGCTTGATAGAAGAAGGAGGTGATTGGGATAGACGAAATCGTTTGAAAGTTTATCAAGGGATATACTGCATAGCGGTCCGCAACTTCAAGGAAGCTGCAAACTTCTTTTTGGACACAATTAGCACGTTTACGAGTTATGAGCTCATGGATTACAACACGTTCGTCAGATACACGGTATATTTGAGCATGATAAGTCTTCCACGGAATGAATTGAGAGACAAAATCATTAAGGGATCCGAGATATTGGAGGTTCTTCACAGTAATCCAGACGTCAAGGATTATTTATTCTCACTATATAATTGTCATTATGCAGATTTTTTCAAGAATCTTGGTAAGCACGAATTAAGACAACTTAAATTCTAGACTTTTATATTTGGGAGATTCTATAATTGTCCGAAATATCGTTTCAGCACATGTTGAAGGATTGCTGCGCCGGGATTACTTAATATTTCCTCATTATCGGTATTATGTTCGGGAGATGCGAATTCTCGCATATACGCAATTGTTGGAATCCTACCGGTCGTTGACCCTCCAGTATATGGCTGAAGCATTTGGCGTTACTGTAGAATACATTGATCAGTAAGTGATTATTACTAATTTTTATTTTTAACTGCTGTTAGTAATCTTAATTTATTTAATTAAAATTACGAAATTGCGCTGTACATAAAGAAATACTGCTAATTCACTTGAACATTATTTTTACAGGGAACTGTCACGCTTCATAGCAGCAGGTCGATTGCATTGCAAGGTCGATCGAGTTGGAGGTGTAGTCGAAACAAATCGACCTGACAGCAAAAATTGGCAATATCAAGCGATGGTGAAGCAAGGAGATCTTCTACTTAATAGGGTGCAGAAATTATCGCGTGTTATTAATATTTAATTTCATATAATTTTCTTTGTATAATCACAGAGATTACATACTAACTGTATTAAGAAATGATCGAAATCGATTACAGTGTCTATTGTATCTGTTTTTAAAAATGCTTATATGTTTTAGCTCGAATTTTGTAACAAAGAAAACTAAAAATGTCACGTTTCATTTTGTAAACAAGATACATCAATATTTCTTGGAATACGTGATTTATTTACATTTTACTCTTGCGCTCTAAACCTTTCCAATCTGAAAGTTGATACTTCTATTTTATTACACAAGGTCGTCGAACGTTAAAATTGTATGTTATTGAACGTTATTGTTTAACCTCGTTCTTGCATTTTAAGTGTATTGATTGGTTACAAGATAGAAAATTTCTCAGAGACTCGAGAACCTTTCTATTCTGCAGCTATCAATACCGTTTGTCGTATCACAAATGTAAAATTACCCTAATACTAAAAGTTGTACAGTACGTGTAACATACACTATAATACTTTTAATATTATAATATCTTTTTAAATTATAATAATTCTAGTAGGATTTTGAAACACATTCTCTTCCATAAGGAGAATTGATCGCTTTGGGCTTAATGAATTTGTTAGCCAAGGAGAGCAGAAAATGATGTCAATTTGACGTCATATTGACCGAAAAATCGTTTGGGCTTAACCCAAGTAGAACAGAAAGTCAAAATAAGGCCAATTTGTTATATCGATCAATTTACATCATGTTGCCAACGGCACATTGTTTTAAAGATTTGTATATGTATTAGATTTTTGTTTGCACATCTCTAAAAGTAAAGTGGCCGACAATTAAAGTTTCGAGGTAGCCAAAATTAAAATATTCAAACCACTCATAAAGGGAATTTAGTCGATAGATTTTCGTTTGCACATTTATTCCCTCATTTATATTTATTTTGCATATCATTCACATATTTTTAGCATATTTATTTTCCACATCGTTATTCGTACGCAAATTACTTCTTCTTCTTATTTATACATTTTGAACATTTATCCAATAAATTTTTGACCAAAACTCCTTAAAGTAAAACGCTTTTTGCGAGATCTTTTGAATTTCGCGGGGAAAGCAGTTATCGTTCGGTAAAACAGCTTTCTACCTTGACTTCAATATCGAACATCTGTTATCGCCGATATCCACTTGTCGCAAGTGACCGGAAGCGCCTCGAGAAACGTACTTACAATTAGTGGACGCATTTCGACGACAAGCTCCGCCAGCATTTAACATCTCTTTTGTGTCCGAGGCAAACGTTCGGCGACTCGCTCGACTCCGATAATAAACGTGAACCGGTTCAAGGCGACCGCTCCAATTAATTGTTCTCGACGACAATCCGTCGCATGACATTCGTCGCCGGACTCGTCATCGTCCAAAAATACCGGTTGACGGAACGATCGAGAGGGAGAACCGGCTGATCTATCGGAGCGATATCGTCGACTACGACGTTTCGGCGCCGCGATGGACAAGACCAAGCTGGTGAGCAACGACCTGGAACTGCCGCCGCTGCGCAGCCTGGACGACTTCCTGCTGGAGTCGGCACGCTTTCAACTACCGAATCTCAAGGATCTGGAGAAGTGGGGCAACCGGGTGGTCAACAATCTCTTGTACTACCAGACTAATTACTTGTTTACATCCGTCGTCATCTTCCTCATCGTTGGGTGAGCCGTCTTGGAATGTTCATTATTGTTATCCCAGCAAAACACCAACTGAGAGCACATCAATATTCTAATTCTCCACTCGTTACATAATATAATTGTTATATTATATTGTTACATTTATATTGTTGAGTGGAAAATTAGAATATTGATGTGGTATTATTGTTGGTGCATGCTTTGCTGGGTTCTGACATTGCTGACATGTATAATGTAGCTTTCTTAAAATCTTGAATCCTAGAGGATATAATTTGTATTGCTGATTTGTTCGTTGAATTAATAATGTTATTTAATTTCCAGAAGTTTTTGTGCAAATGCTTTCTATTATTTAGTTACATGCGTTATTTCACGTTTCTATTAATTTGTATGAATTCCGTACAGATTGATCCATCCTGTCAAAATGCTAGTCGGTATGCTGGCAATGATGGCGATCTTGGGTACGTTCGCCTACGTATCCATGGAAGGAAGCACAATACATAACTTCAAAAGGCAATATCCCATGGTTGGAGTATTGTTCATAATATTCGCTGGATGTTTCATCACGTATACTCTAGGATCTCTTCTAGTTTTCTTGCTAGGCATTCTGTTACCTTTCTGTGGTGAGTATGACATTTGATATTTCATATTGTTATTAATTTCGTTGTGCTTATTTTTTGAGCAATGTAAGTAAAATTGTAATGACTGTATCAATATTTTCAGTGACGTTTGTACACGCCTCAATGAGATTAAGGAATATCAAAAACAGGATTGCCAATAAGATCGAAGGCATCGGTTTAAAACGCACGCCGATGGGTGTATTTCTCAAACATCTCGGTATGGAAGAAGAATTATTTTCATAAATTTCTATACAGCTCTTTTTATTTTTAAGTTCTTAAAGTAGATCGAGTGGAGTTGCTTTGCAATCTTATTAACAACCTTACGACACCGTACCAACATACTGTGGAGTTTTGACATTTCTATTTTTAAATATGCTTTAAATAAGCTTAAAAGAATACATATATATATTTACTTTCATTAATTTGTAAATGAATTACTCAATTTTAACAATTTTAAATTAATATGAGAATTTTTAAAGAATTATTATGTTTGTTATTGTAAAATTCCATTATTTTCAAAAAAAGTCTTACTCCATTGGCCATTAAAAAGAATTAAATTAAAGTGACCCATATATTGTGCATTTAAAAAATGGAAGATTCTTTTAAAAATTCCGTAGTTATTAATTAATTGATAGAGTTTGCTCACTTAGATCTCTACGCGGAGGTCTCGCTTACTTTTGTGCTTATTTGTTTATTATTTATTTTTCCACTTTTTCTAGCAGTTCTTTTTATAATCATTAGTTTTTTGTTGGTTCTTAGTGGTTCCCTCGTTTGTCTTGCGCGCATTTTTTTCATTATATTCAAAGATTCATTGTTTTGGCGTACGAAGATCAACGGTGTCACTTCTATTTCGAGTTCTTCTCGTGTATTAATTGATAATCAGTGATAAGATAAACGACAGCCAACGCCATTTGTTTTTTTTTAAGTAGTAAATCCAAATTAATAAAGTAAATTACCCCATATAGATTAATATCGACATACATAAATCCTTCCATTGCTCAGTATAAATATATATATAATATAGTATTAATCTAATATAAAATTTAATTTTTAAAAGAAAATTTTTTTTATGTTCAAGTAGATACGTGAGTTTCGATATAAAACTATGTGTTTGTAACCTAAAGAAAATAGAAAAATTAAAATTGTGGAATTTGTCGAATGATAGACACAAAATCATACACATTACCGCGGTCAAAGCCTGCCTATTTGTAATTGTGATGTATTCACCGCGATAGATTCGTGCAACAACCAATATGATTGCAATATAGCTATAGGCGATTGTTGATACAACAATCAATATTCGATTCAATATTAAAAATCGCGGTGTGCCTCGCTGAAAATATTTCACTCGGCTTGGTCGCATTTTCTCGGCGGGATTTGACCTGGTAAATCTTAATCACAATCTGTAAACCTTTCATAATTTCACTTCCTGACATATTTTTCTTTCGTTGGCTGTTGTCTCGTTTTCTCTTCTTTTTTGTTAAGGTGTACTTATGTATTTCTTACGTCCTTCGTCTATTAATCCAACTACTATTCCCAACAGTTAACCCTTTAACTTACATTCAATTAAAAAAAATCAAGCATTTAACCAAATAATTAAATCTGTTTTTTTTTTAGAGTCATTTTTACAATTTTTGGAGGTATTTTCAGCGTTTCCATAATATTCGATTAAGTCAATTTGTTTTTTAAAAGTTCTTACAGTTTTAATGTTTATTTAATGCTTAATATTTATGTTCACTTTCTTCAAAAATTCAAAAATTTCTCTTGAAGATTAGAATTAAAAATATATTTAAATAAATTTAAGATATCAAGAAGTATCAAACATTAAATGATAAAAAACTTTTGTGTATATTTTTATTATATTTGAGATTCCCGATCCCTTTTTTAGATTTCTGGATAATGTTTAATTAAGTCAATTTTCGATTAAATCTTGATTTTTAAATATAGGAATCTATATAACTGTAGAATGCGTGTTCAATTCGCCTTAATTAATGTATTTAAAATTTTAAAACATTTATTTATTATATATAATACTGTGTAGGATAAAGAAAGATGATAAATGGAAAAATTAAATTTTTACAATATACTAAAATCTTTTTAAATTTAAGTATAATGAAAAATCTCTTAATTTCCAGATAATTCTCATATTTCTTTAATTCTACGCTAATAAAGTTTCCAGATTTCAACTGTCTCGTCGAAAATTTTGTCTAATACTAAATATCACTGGAATTTTCGTCTCATCGATCAATTTTGCTATGTTACATTAATAGTATAATACTGTGTCAATATTATGAAGACAATACATGTTTAAACTAATAAAACAAAAAAGAAACTTATAGAAATGTATAAAAAATAATAAATCAAAAAACTAAAGAAGAAAATAATACGAATAAAATCAAAATATATGCGCTTTCAGTATGTATATACAAAGAATCTAATACAGATTTTTATTATAGATTCTTTCACACGAAATCGCAAAACATTTAAACAGATCGCGATTATGTCATATTTGATAAATCTAATTGTTTAACATTTGCAAATTTTTTCTTTCGCAAGTTGCAGAAATTTTGGCGCGTTTTGTCAACATCGATCATCATCCAGTCTAAAAATATTTCTTAAAAGTTGAAACACAATTAAGTTTTCTATTTTTAATTTTACGAAGAAATTTTCTATGAACAAGTATTGTGAAAAAAAGAAACACTTCGTTTAGTTTTTCGCTGCTTTACAAACTGTCTCTGCATTTCAACGTTAGATTTTTTTCTGTTTTTGCATATTCCATGTACGAGAAAAAGTTAAAGGGTTAACCGATGACGACACATATTCCTGCAACGGATTATTTTCCACAATGTGTTCATCAAAAACATCATCTCCAACTTAGAAATTAACTTCTTCAGAGATCATCCGTTATATTTGGTAATCAGTCTATTCATTAAACTATCGTTCAATGCCAATTTTACAAAAGGACCTTATCGTTTCTGTCCTTTAAGTCAAAAACATCTTCGATTTTCGATATCATTTCGGATTAGAAATTGAAACCGTTACAATCTCATAAGCTGAATCTATATAATATTTCGTACCTATTTTATATTTAGATTAAAACATAACATTCACCAATAATTTACATTTCCTTGTCTTAAGCAGCACTATTTTCTAAAAATAAGAAAAATTATTTTCAAAAATATTATCTTGTCAAACCTGAAAAAAAAAGGTATGATGTTATTTCATAGACGTAAAATCAATTTAGTAATTTAGTCAAAATGTAAACTCAGCGAAATTGTATCGGTTTCAAATCCACAATCTAAATTGTTCGCTTCATTAGTAGATTATTAGCGAATGATCTGGGATTAGTCCAAGATCGTGAAAAAAAACACGTCACATAAAAAGATGATAACAGCCCCGAGAACACCCAATGAGGGATTTGTGGAATTTGTACTTTTCGAACATGTGTGTATGTATTAGAGTGTCCCCTATTTCTTCAATTTCTTCTTCAATTATTTTATTGCACATTCGGCAGCCTATTCTTTTTTTATAATAATAAATAGAACATCTTTTAAATTTTGAAATATCTCTTTTTGTTGTCTATTTATAATTTGCATTTCTTCAATTTTTATTTTTTATTTTGTAATTTTTTCTTAAACAATTTTTTTTGCTCTTGGTTGCTTGCATAACTCTTTTATTTATCTATTTGTATTCTTTTTTATTTTTTTCTTCATAGTAAATAGATTATTCGTTATGAACAAATTTTCTAAAGAGCAAAAGTCAAGACTTTTAGCTTATTTCTAGAGCCATAAATAAGGGACACTCTATATTTATGTGTGTATATCGATATATATATGTATATATATAATGAAACGTCACTTATGCCATATTATAATTATTAGTTTACTTTTTTTGCTTTTTATATTTTGTTTTTTATACTTTGCTTGCTCACTTAATTACAGAATAATAATTACTTAACTATATATGTGTACATGTACGTGTATATCTGTTCTTTTGTGTCTGTGTGAGTTTGCGTTGTTATCTATTAATTAATCGCAATTCATTATTCATTGAGAAATTAGCCGTTTGTCTATCTTTATCCGTCTTTTTCATTCTCTAAACACATTCTTTCTTCACATATCCCTTCATTTCACGCGGTGTTGAGTTTTATGAAGATTTATTTCCTTTTGCAAATGATGACGGCGCGGGGTTTGTTTGATAAGTTTATTTAATAAGCTTATTTGTTTGTTTACTGTTTGTATGATTATTTAAATAACGTTCGATGGAAGTAATCCGTGATTTAGTATTGGAAATAATTTTCAAAATAATTTATAATCTTTTTAAGTAATTCTAATTTTTATACATAATTTTATACTACAAAAATAATTTCATATATAATAATTTTATAATCTTAACATATTACGGTTAATTCCGATTATTGCATATAATCTTTAAGTTTCGAATTAAATAAACAATTTTACGAATAAATTTGTGAGATATTTTTATTATAATTTATTTAATATATTACAAATTACTTTAATAATTTCGTCATTTTAAACTAGGTAGATTGCTCCGGATAAATATTTCCGAATTTGTTTTGACTAATTTTATATTAACTTTTTATAATAAATTTTTCTTGAGATTTTCTTAGATTTTGATAAAACTATAAATTTATCTTAGAAATTTACTTCATAAAATATTACTTTAAACTAAACAGATTTAAAAAAACATAAATTTCTAGAAATAGATTTTTATTTTTAAATTTTGTTTTATCTCATTTCTCTCATTTAATCTTTCTTGTAAAAAAATTAATAAAATTTTATTTTAAAAGTTGAAAAATTGAAAATTGTTTGTGAATCAATTTGTGTATTAAAACTAGAGATAAAATTAATAAATTAATCAAATTTTTCAAAATCAATTTCTAAGAATAAATTTTTTAGTTTCATTAATTAATGCAAAACTTTAAACCAAAAAGGTATTTCAATAGGGGCGTTTCAAAATGTTTAATCAATGCCTCATTTTATTCGTTTCAAGAATTCGGAATTAAGCTTGCCATGAAACGAAGAATTTAACCAACTTCTGCTTAACATTACGAGCTTTTTCATTTAGCTTTTTTGCTTCTCTCTCTCTCTCTCTCTTTCTCTCACGCGCATACGCACACACAAACACACATTCTCTCTCTCCCTCTCTTTCCCCTTCTCTTTCTCTTCCTCTCTCCCTTCTTGCATATCTACGCGTTATCTTAATAAATCTGTTCGTTCTTAAAAATATATACAATGCTGCGATTTCGTCAATGCTCGATAATTTACAATAATCTTCCTTTTCTTCCAGATGTTCTTGTTACCTTCTTCTTCTCCTCACTTTCATTTTACTCACTTTTTTTCTGATCTTCCATATTCCTTCCATATTCCTTTCTATCGAGATCAACTTCTGAAAGATGGCAGGATTTCTTCTTCGTCAAATATTTTCAGTTTTGTTATTCTTTCTTCTTCTCTTTGCGTTTCCTCTCTTCCTTATCCCTAATGCATTTATCTTCTTATCCAGAATTGACTTTTCTTTTCTATTGTTATTTTTCTAGTTGTTTTTTCTTCTTTACCTTCCTTTGAATGCATAATATATGCCAGACTTTATTGCAATTTCAAAAAATTGTTAAATCTTTTTATTTGTATTTGTAATTTTTAGCAAGTGGCTAACTTTTTTCTTATTGGTTTCTCCAACGATTAACATTTCTAAGTTTCTTTAGTAGACGTCTTTAGTTGTAAAACATTGATAATAAAGTCTGTATTTTATATATCCTTTTTTTTAGTCAACCCAAGGTGTTGTCCGCTTCCGCATTCTTTCTATGTGATGAAGGCTGGAATCGAGATGAAAAGATAATCTGTTTTTATATTTTCTTCTCCTTTGTGTTACGATGTTCTTGGAGTCTTGGCAATCCTATCCAAGTTCCTGGTATACTTCTGATTATTGAAATCTATTCCGTTCTTCGAAGATTTTCGCAGAGTC
Organism: Crematogaster levior; assembly: GCA_901521435.1. Classification (NCBI taxonomy): domain Eukaryota; kingdom Metazoa; phylum Arthropoda; class Insecta; order Hymenoptera; family Formicidae; genus Crematogaster; species Crematogaster levior. Next base: position 139,478 of record CABEGB010000722.1, read on the forward strand.
GAGTGATATCTAAAGGACTCCCTCTTCTCTAACGTTGCTTTGCCAGTCAGGCTATTTTGGAAGGACAAAGTTGCATTGAGTATGAATTTAAATGTGCATTTTATGTGTATATATGTAATGTGTGTATGAGTCGATATCTCGCGCGCCGTCAATTTTCGTACGCCCCGATGGATCTTCTTCCTCACGCTCTATCTCCCTTCCCTATCCTTCACTCTTTTCCTTCTTCAACTGCTTCTTCTTTCGCCGCCATCGCACCGCCTCTTTGTCTGCAAATAGCGCAGAGGAAGCAATGTGAGAATTTATTTGCCCAACATCCACCACCCCTTGTCCTCCCTCACCGCTCTCGTCATCCAATTCTATCTTCCGCTTTTTATCCTTTTGATGATTTACGTCTTACACTCGTAACAAATTTCCCCCGTACTTAGCATATGATGTTTCATTCGTCATAGAACGTAATCAACTACAGCTAAATCTCTATTTTGATATAATCCAGCAATTAGTGCTTTTGTAAAACAAAATTTACTTTAATTCGAATACTTGTCGTTTAAATTAATATTATCTTCCTTAAAAAATTCCTCTGCGCTTTTGTTTCAAATAAAGAATTCGGTTGTTCGCACTATTTTGGCTCTAAGAGTGTGCACTAACGCAGGATGACCTCGAAATCGCTGGAAATTAACTGATCTTGTATACGCACCTAAAGATTGTCCATCATCTCGGAAAGAGTCAGTCTGGAGGTGGACATTGCGACACCGCTGTCACTACTACTCTGTACGCTACTATGATCATCGGTGTCCGATTGATTGCTCGTGTAACCAATCACATCCACTTCATCTGTAACAGAAAGTGCGGATTTCGCATTGTTTTAATCTGGAAGGGAGATCAATGACAAAAATAATCCTTTGTTTACGCATCGAACGCAACGAATAAGTCATTTGCATCACGAAAATTGAAAATCGATTTTAGCATCAGAAGAGATTAATTTCTTTTCACTTGTATTGATTAATACAAGGCCGCAATGAAAAATTAGTGGAAATTTATGCATCGGCATCCACCGCTATTACGGCGCGCAGCTGGTTGCGCGTCTAACATCCTCCAAGATGGCAGCCAGCTTAACATTCATCACGTGAGATTAATTAATGGCAGCGAGAAGATCGTCTCTTCCACAGGAGAAATCTCCGACCCTCTCTCCCCGTCTTTCCAGTTAAATTCCAAACGTTTTCATCGTGTTTGTATAGTCTCTTCCGAAATCTGCCGAAGTCACTTCGCTTTCGAGCAACTCGTCAGATTTTCGGAGTCATCCCCTACGAATTTAACACCAAAGACGCGTGTAAGTGTGAAGAATCCGAGGGTTCAAAGAAAAAAACAACTAATCTGATAAAGTCTGCATAAGTTGTCGGCCATTCTAAGCTAAACTTATTGATCTGTTGGTTGTAGACACGACAATCTTCAAGCCCATATCAGGCTATGTATTGAAAATTGCAAACTGAAGATCAGAACTCGACCGATCGGATGAGTTTAATTTCAATCCGTTTCGTTTTGATTGGTTGAAGTCTAATCTCCAATACGCAATCCTCAATGCGTCTGATACAGGGCTGGAAACTCAAACCAGTCATCTCGTGTAAAGCATTTTAAATTTAATATCGCTCTCCTCATGTCGAAAGCAACCCTTTTCGTGACGTAAGAAGACGCATCAACGACACACGCATCGTCTGACTAATACTCGCGAGAGACGAGCAAGTCAACAAGGACACACACCGTTATTATGATGTCATACCGTCAGACGAAGGGCTGATGGGCAACAACGGGTGAAGGAAGACTTGAGAGGAGGGAGGGCAAACGAAGAACGCGCGAGAGAGAGAGAGATACTGCAGGAGTGTACAGTAGCCATGACACCCGCTGGAAGGTATGGCTCGAAGAAGACGAGGGGGTGTCGACCACACTTGCTAGCTCTACTTTCCCCCTCGCCACCCGCGGCGCTCTGTGCCGGGGGTATTTTTCCATAATCAATAACATGCCTCTATTCTCGTCACACTAAGCGAACCAGATCTGCCCTCGTCACCACCCGCCTCTCCCTTTCTCACCCCTCTACCTTTGCGTCCTCGACATCGCTAACCTGTCCAGGTGACAGTGGCGCTCAAAACACAGACGTGGGAGGTATGCAGTTCACAATCGGAGTAACAAACGAGTAAAACCACGTTCCTGACGCAAGATATAAAATATCAAATAAGTTTTTTTTTTATTAACACACGCACGACGCAGAATATGCTACGTCGAAATTAAAAATTTAGGATGGAATAAAGTATAAAATTAGAACAAATTGTTCCTTTGATTGGCCGCGAATATTGATTGCTGGAAACGATGGGGGGGCGATGAGCGCGAAATGGCGCTATTTGAGAGGCACTGATTAAAACGGCGGTTTTAAGGGTGGCACGAGTGGCGAAAGAGTTCATTAAAACCAGCGTCACCCCTGGCATCGCCAAATTCGTCACTCGCCTCGTCCTACCCACGGTGGGTGCGTAAAAAACATGCGAGCACCAATGCTTCCGACCATTCCTCCCTATCGCGGGTATGAATTTCAATATTCCGAGCGAAGCGAGTAAAAATAAGTCGCGCGTCATGTTATCCGCCTAGTTAATCATTTCTCGTTATCGCACGGTAACAACGAACGGTGCAGCCCTGTTGCGTGTTTATCAGGAACAAATGGAAAAGAAGAAGAAGGGGAGAGAGGAGAAGGTGGCAGTTGACGGCAGATAACAATATCCGTCACGAGCGCGATAATTAACTCTTAGCTCGCTCGAACGAAGATGCGGACATTTCGTGCCAAATTGGACATTCAAATCAAGTGAAATTTTATGCCTCTATCAATTTTGAATTCTATGCCTATTTATACGGCACTGAGATGACGTCTTCTTGCGGTGAAAGATAGAGCGGGACAGGTAAACCACCGCGGACTGCATCTCTCTCGGTCCTAAATCGCCAACTTCCGGCTTTGCTTGGCGGACGGATTATCTGAGTCTATTTATACGTGTCGTCGGTCCCGATTAAGTCTCGATCGCGCGCGTCCCAACCCAGTTGCGATAAGTTCGTAACGGCCGCGCGCATGGTATAGTCACCGGTCAGTATTTCTTCGGTCACGTGATGTGCGTGAAAGATATACAATCGCCACGCATGGCACGAAAAGCTATACGAGAACTTTCCTAGAATTTCCAAGACTCGAGAAAATATTTCGCGGTCAACATTTCTACACTTGCGACTTACCAAGGATCAATCGATGATCGCTCGTAAATACGTATGCGCGAAATGCCCAATGAATTTTTATAATTTTATGAAGATTCGTAATTTTATCACCCTCGTCTCTCCTTTTCTCTCCGCAATTACAATTTGAATATGTAATACGAGAACTCGATTGAATGCAATCATTTAAAAGATATATGATATATCTTTTAATGATATATATTATGAAAATGTATTTAAAAAATGAAAAAAAAATTTAAAAGATATAATAAATAATTCATTCTTCTAATATATTTTACAATTAAAAATTTTATAATATTAAACGAAATTTTTCTTCGAACTTTTCTTTCGCGCACAATTTCCAAAAACATCTCACATCTTTCTAACTTCTTTTGTTTACAATTTGCAATAAAACTTTCCATTTTTTATTATTATATTCCATTTATTATATTTGGCTGGATACTAAAAAAGTTATCTCGATCGTAATTATTCAACTGTATGTTCCAGCCTTAGTCATCTTCCCGTCGTATCGTCAGGATGGCCGAGCGGTCTAAGGCGCTGCGTTCAGGTCGCAGTCCACTTCTGTGGGCGTGGGTTCGAATCCCACTTCTGACAAATTCTTTTTTTCACAAAAAATGAAATAAATAACCATAAATGTTTCTTGACGCTACGTTACTTTTTTTAACAACATTGTTAATCATATACTGTTACTAGATTTATATTTATTTAGTACTTCCGAATTAAGTGCATCATATTTGGACACAATATTTAATATGTCATCAACAATTAATTTAAACTGTCGGTAATTATAAAATATTATTATACTATTTTCTTAATGAAAGTTAAAAGAAAGTTGTTGAAAGATCAGCTGCATATTTGTTAAATATACAGCTCACTTAGAACTGCAGTCGTGTCGTATTGCATTTTATATTTGCCTTCATTTTGTTCGAGAGAAATTATGAGACAAAGCGTAGAAGAGTTTGTCTGAAGGATCACTTCGGACTGAAAAGAGTCTGTACATCGTCCATGTTAGAAATGATTATCTTACAGAAACGTTGGGCATGTTTGACTTGTCAAAGAGTCTTTCTCCGCTTTCCCACTTCTTGCTCTTTGTTTAGAACCACTTCTCATTTCTGTTTCATGTTGAATTCTACTTCCACAGCTCATATACCATATATGTATCTTTTTCTCTCTCTCCCTTTCTTTTCTCTCAATTTTGTATCTTTGTTCGGTTCTCTCGAACTTATGTCCGAGAGACCGATCACTTTTTATATATTCTTAGTGCTCCTAACTCATATTTAAGGAATTACGAAAAATAAATAAATAAATAATCTATCAACATAAACCGAAATTTCGAGGAAGAACAAATATTTCAATACGTTTTGTGTGACTAATATACTACAACATTTAGCCGTAGTACATCGTGCATACCAACGAAGATCCGTTACTAATGGGATGGCAAATCTTAAAGAGGGATCTTATCACGTTTGGTAATTTAGCTAAGCGCAACAATCTCACGACATTAAGGGACTCGAGGAAATCGTCCTGAAATAATTCCACGAGTATATGTACATGCGTGTGTGTTTATGTGTATGTTTATGTGCAAGTAAGTGTGTCTTATCCAGATTGCTACAACGCAAAACACACATTCTATTTGAATCCATAAATGTAAAGCCGGACTCATCCAAGTGACCATATCTCCGTAATGGAGACACGATTACTCTGCAATCGTAGTGTAGTATATGAATTTAAATGCGTGATGTCGTATCGAGAGTATTATTGATGTAAGAAGCATGTAGAAAAGCAATTAATTACTTTAAGAAGCAATAGAATGTATTTTGAATCAGATTAATAGTTTCTCTCATGTATCTAATATTTGTAACATAATTAGAAGTGAAAATTAAAAAAAAAAGTTACAATAAATTTTGCTATTCCGAGGCAGAAAGCGCGGCAAATTCGGGATGGCTTTCGAAAAATCGCCAGCGTGGCACACGTGACTTATGATAAGTGCTTCGCCAGAGATATTCCCGTGGGATCATCAATTTCAACGTCCAACCCCCCGCGCACACACCCCCGACGTTTTCCGATTTCCTTCGCCTTCCTCTAGCTCGACCTCTTTTTTTTACTTCAGGAACTCCTTTGGAAAACTCATCCACCTCCGCAAGCTGCAATATTTTACGCGATGGCGAATGCATTTTTGCGATGCATGCCTCAACACAAACAAAATCTAAAAACTTCATCTAGAAATACGACATAATCTCAAGTCATTAAATAAAAAAAATTATGTTCACAATTAAAACATGACGTGTTATCTTTCTACCCGTTTCGATTCGCATCAATAATAAAAGTCAATTATAAATATTACATTGAAAAAGATTTAGAAACGGAAATGCTTTGTGTGACAATCTTTTTGTCGACATGTCATATTCGATCAATTTTTGAAAACAAATTAAAAAATTAAAACAAATTAAAAAATCGCAAGATTTTGAAAAATCAATGTAGACACTATTATACTATGTATTGTACATACCTTTTTATACATTTGCTGTGTTTTGTGTGCGTGCGTGTATGTGTGCGTGTGTATGAGTGTGGGGAGGGGATTATACACAATAGAATTAAATAGATTCACCCGTTTGACTTTACGACGTAGATAGAGTAGCTTCTATCGCGCTGCTTTCCATCTCAATTCTGACTCATGACGATTAAGATTTAATCGACTCAAGCTAGTTAAAAAAGAAGATAACGTTGCTGGAAAATCCTCTTTATGCTTTAAAGATTTTTGCATAAAAAACGCGGTAAACTGTATAAAAATCTTTACGGAGAAAAGCTGGAATTATTATATATAAATTATTATACATCACTACATATAAATTATTGTTAATCGCTATGCTTGTGATTTAAACAATTATGCTTATTAGACTGCTGCCTATAGTGTTCTGAAAATTCTATTTTTACAAAATGTTTTCATTTAAAAAAAAGAACGCCTTCTGATAATCAAACGTAATATATAAAAATCAGGAATAATTTTATTACAACTATATATTTTATTGCGGTGATTCCATGATTTTGTTACGACGTTACTACGTAACTGTTCACATTGTCCCGACCTAATTCAATCAATAGAGCTTAGTTTTTGACTGAAATTCACTAGTAAAACATAGAATCAATATATCCGCGCGTTACGACAGACAAAGAAAGACACTTAAAATTATTTGGAGAGCGAGGCAGGAAGACAGATTGCGAAAAGATGGAAAGAAACGTTTTATTGGAAGAAAAACGTACTCTCAATTTAACATCTAACGATCTCGTTGTAGTACTTACCGGACTCCGAGATGGATGGGCTACCTGCAGACCTATCCGAGTTACTGCTTCCGGTCGAGCTGGTGGACGCCGTGCCCAGGGAGCATTCGGAAATGCTGCGCCGCTTGGACAGCATCGCCGCGGAGGCGGCAGCGGCGACAGAGCCGGTTGGCGCGCTCGTGCTGAGCCCGTGGAGGCCGTGAAGCGCATGAAGGCCATGGAGGCCGGTCTGGTTCGTCAGCTGCTCGAGCCGCCGTCTCAGGAACCTGTGCTCGCGCGACAGCTGTTCCTTGTGTATGGCGTGCTTACGCTCGCGATCCTCCAGGTTCTGTAACCCAGATGATATGACACATGATTAGCACCGCATAATATGATATGATGATGTTATTGGTATATGTATGCAGTTTAAAATATGTACTATGTATATTTTATATATAAAAGTTATATATAAATGAATGAATAATATAATGAGTGAAAATGAATAAATATATATTAATACTGTATTATATAGTATTACATAGACATTATACTCTAATACGTTTTATTATATTCATTGATGACGCGCTTCGATTTAATGTTGATATGGGAAATGTGAATCTGTTTGTGTACATAAAAAGTTTTAATTTAATTAACTGTTTATCATCAAATATATCTCTCCTCCGTTTCACTTTGTTCTGAAAGCTGCCAATAGGATCGACGTCGGCCGATAATCGGTTTCCTTTGTATTGTATACGGCATGCTATTTCGTAACGCAACAGCGAGCACTTACCAAGAAGAGGCTGACCAATTCCGGTGCAAATCACCCAACAGGAAATAATCGAATGCAACTAAATGCGTATTCTACTGCGTAGTATCTGTGCGCAGATTCAGCCACTGTGTAAATTTTTTATTATGAAAGTTCAAAATAAAAAATTTTGAATTATTTTAAATTTTAAACTTGTTATTTTTTAAATGTCAATTTTTCGATGGTAGGTTTCGAAAATTTAGAAAAATTTAAATAAAATTTAATTTTTGAATTTTAAATCTGAAGTCTTTTGAAATTTAAGTGTATTAGTCTTATAAATTTTATTCTGATAAACATTTGGTCATTCCTAAAAAAATTTTAATAGGAAAACAGAGATTGGTAGATTTCGCGACTGATAGTTAGATATTCCCGTAAAAAATTTTAGGGCGGTAAGATAGAGACTCAACGGCTCTTTAGATATAGGGATGGCACCAGGGTAGAAGTAGCTGGGTGACGAAATCACCTGATCGCAGATTAAGACTTCACACGACAGGCGATGTGTCTGCGTGTGCGTGTTTATAGCAGCGCGTTTGACATCACGTAGGAAATTTCCTGGTTTGGTGCTTTCCATTTTATTCGATATGAATTTACAACGGAGATAAAATGAGACTAAGAAAAGCATCAGGCAGAGTATACCCCGTCGTAAAGCCAATCGAGCGACCTCGGAAGTGAAACTCGGTTTACTCTTACCATTTACTACTATACCGGTCGATATTACTTGCAATATAATCGGCATCGAAATTGTCACGATGTTTTGTGTCGTATTAATGTTAATGGGAAATTCAAGCCCATCGTAAAATTGTTTAATAAATGGTTTTACACATATAGATAAAAAAGTACTCTAATGACATAAAAGAACAATTTCAAAGTCTTGAAAAATATATCAAAAAGATCTACAATAATATCATTTCAATAATAATGTAAAGCAATATTCTTCATTTCATTCGACTTAATATTATTATTAATTTTTCCTCATCCTGAAAAATTGAGAATACTTATTCTAAATATTATATTTACGTTTAAAAAAGTAAGTAGCTGTATCAAACGTAAAAATCTAAAAAATCGTATCTTTAATTATAAATAAAAAAATTTCAAGTCAGTCCTTCAGATCTATTTATCATTGTATACACGTAACCAAGTGAAGAGAAATAGGGTGAGAAAGAAAAAAATAATTAGCGGCAGAAACATCTACCGAAGTATAAAAAAAATCACGAAGGCCAGACGAAACAGAAAGGAAGAAGTTCAAAGGTGGACAAATGAAGACTTACGCGCCGCCAGCTTCGCAAAATACGAATCACTTCAACCCTCCACCTCTGTCCCATCTCTTCCCTCGCGAGGGTGTAAACTAACGCTACAGAAACGACACTTTCGTCTCCCAGTTCCTCTTTCTTCTTCCATCTATCCTCTTTTCAACCCGTTCTCTTTATTCCTTCACCTTGCCTTTCGTTTTACGATCGAAATTTCCTAACTCCTCCATAATTAATCAACCCTGATGTCACTGCTGAATCAATCGGGAAATTGCATGTAAAATAAAAAAAAATGTTTCGGTTTTGTGGAACAACTTTTATATTGTAAATGTGACAATCAAACGTTATGTATCACATTATAATCGCTTTTTTACAGCGGTGCCTTGTCATTTCTCGATACTGCGATCTTTATTGCACTTGCAGATACTCTCTTAAACTACGCGTAGCAGCTTTCCTCTTCAAATGGCGAACGTACGAACATTTTTCTCCTACCTAACGCAGGCACATAATATACACAGGTGCCCGCAGGTCAGATTGATGTACACGCTGAGTCTCCCACGCGGACTATGCATACACGAATGAACGGTGGATACGCACTGCTGCTTGCCATTCTACAGGGTGCCCCGAGCACAAGTGTTCGGATTCTAACAATGATGAAGAAATCACATCGATAAAACAGGTGCAACAACAACTTTATGTAGACTTTTTATACATATTCACCATAAAAGGAGTAATCTTTAGATATTTCTCTCTCGTCATTTTCAGTCAAATCTATTTTTGTTCAAATTATCATGTTATTATTGTGAATTTAATTTAATAATTGTCACCAAAATTCTTTTTAAGCATACTTCGAAGAATTTTAGAAACAGGAAAGAGCTTGTATCTATAAAAACGACACTTTCACGTCGTGAAATTTGTTACAAGAAAAAAAGTTTGTAGAGAAAACTACGTCTTGAAAAAGCGAAATAAATCAGGTAAATGGCGAGAAAGTTATACTTATAATTTAAGTATGCCTCGAGAATACATATTCGCGCACGCGAGAATTGTGAATATTTGAAGTGCGTTTTACGAGGACAATTTGCTGACGGAAACAAAGAACACGCGCGCGCCTTTGTCACCTGTTCGAATCGTTGCACTTCATCCGCGTCACCCTGTAGACCGCGTGGAAAGCTCTAACACGAACACACGCGCGCCCGTTTGCTCGGTACGCAACGCCATTGTCCCTGGCAGTCTGTAATTTACTAACTACGCATCTATTGTGCATCGCCACTTTGTTTGCTGCAACACCTTGCTCTGCCTTTCTCTACACCGCGTGGCCCTTCCTCTTATTTGTCCCTTCTGAACCTATTCCAACAAGGAAACGATGTTTCTAATGTGCTGCCTACTTATATCTCAAGTTCTACCTCCCTTTTTCTCTTTATTTCTTCGACGTAATAATATCTTCTTCAAGATTACTGAGATTGTCACTCTGTGACAATCTCAGAATACACAGTTACTAGTTATCGGAAAAGACAAAGATCAAATGACAAATAATCCGTCTTCTTTGAGAATCTTCTCGTCTGTACAATGTCTAACTATTCCTACAATCAACTCGGTTAACTTCGATTTCTTATTATTTTGGTTGAACTATTTACCTTGATAAAACGCTTGGCCTTGGTCAAAAGGCCCAACGTGGTATGCCTCGAGGTTTCAGGCCCTAGTGGCACTAGCAGCTTCAGCTTCTCGAGACAAGTCCTGAGGTGGGCTCTCCTGAAACAGAAAAAGTTGCGTTCGTGACTAACTGTGACGTCTCTTACTTTTCTGCGTGTTAATTATTAAATTATTCTTATTAACACTGACGCGCTAAGATTTAAGTGCACTTTCGTGCGCCATTCTATCATCCTTAGTCAATTGTTAAGATTAAGAATACAAAACTTAAGAAATTTATCTTACAAAACTTAATTTTTATCTTAGCACGATGTCTTAATTATCAGAAAAGAGGCTCGAAAAGCATCTATTTTCGGACACCCAGTTGCAAGAATGTGAGCATACCACATGTGCCGAACACGTGTCATTAACAGCATTTAATTATAAGTTTACGATCGTTTTATAGTTACCGTCCTGGAGACCGCGACGACGATAATGGAAGAACGAGACCGTGGAAATTTCGAATTAAGGTGAATTCACACAAAAATGAAATATCAAAACAAGAGAAGTAGATAGAAAAAAAGAGTTTAAAAAACGACAAGAAAATTCGTCGCAAAATTTCGAAAGTTGATTGTTGAACTCTGATTTTTCTCTTGACCATCAAATATTTCGTCGAAAAAGATTTTTCTTATGAAGAGTGTGTGAAGAGAGCTTAACTAAACCCATCCAGAAACAGGATAACGCGTTTGCACGTACGTTATACGAGAAACAATAAGCCCGCTCTGGCTTAATGACATCATCAAACGGTATTATGCTGCGGAGTGGACGTGTTTCAACCGTAAATAGACGCGTTTCTGTCTACATGCCCTTACATCTATATCTCTGTCTCAGGCATGTACTCGACATGAATGCAGGATACGTCTGATTGCTTTCATCTTCTTTAGGATGTAATTTTCCTTCGATGAAAATAATTAAGGTCAATCACTTTTTAATCAACATTACATATTCTTGTAATTAAAATAAAGATTCAAGATAAAATCCTAAAATTTCAGTAATTTTTGCCTCATCCTGCACTTTCATTAGGAGAGTTCAAAAGTCACAGGAAATTAAAATGCCGCAAAAGAGTTTCTTCTTGTACCGATCGTTCTCCAAGAGTACTGCACAATTCCTGCACATTTCCGATCGACGGCAATTTTTTTGCCGTGACAGGGAAAGGGCAACGGAGGAGAGGAGCAGAGAAGCGATCCTTCAATCAATGGCAGCGTGTGACAGCGGCATTATGAAATTCCTTTACCCCGAGTTACCCTGATGAATAAATACTTCGCACGGAATTCCCGCGCGTTGGAGTCGTCGGGGTAGTTCAGCAAAGACGCGGTTACGGCAGACCTCCGCGGATCGGGAGTACGTACACGGGAGATTGCCCTCAAAGGGAGAATGCCTTGGGACGCAACGAGCGGCAACAGTCAAATATTAGTCGATAATTCAGCGGAGTAGCCGAGCGGAAAGCGAAGCAATTCGTCCTTTCGCTTGCCTCATTTTTTACTTCACGATTTCCATGAGATATTGATACTTCGTCTTTTAATAAATCGAGGATTTCAAGGTACCCTGAAATTTAAACAGTTTGCCCGATTTAGCCGCGAAATGGAACCAGCTGCGCTTGAGGCGACTTGTATAAAGCGCGAACAACGTTACGAAGCCAAGCGGGAGCAATGGCCGGCCATGAGTTAGATCGCTTTAACAGCCGCCTGTAAACAGCCTCGTAACTTTACTTCTTCTCCCGCTTCGATATCTGCTCCTCCTCCCCCTTCCTCCCTCTTTCCTCTGTCTACCCGTCCCACATTGCTGTATCATCACACCCCCTCTCCCCTTGTTGCATATTCGTCTCTCGTCCTCCATCTTCCTTTATCCCTCCCCCGTCCTTATCTTTATTCTTTCTCTCTTCTTTTCTCTTTTTCCTTTCCATTCAATTTTCATTTCTACCTTACTCTATTGCACAATTAATTATCAATGCTAGAACTCTATAATTATGCTGTGTTGATTTAAATTTACATTGTTTGTACCTACACAATACCATTTGTTGCGACATTGAATTGTGAATGCAGTTGTTATTTTAAGAATTTTGTATAATTTAATTCTTATTAACCTAATATTTTTAATGTAAAAAATCAATGTTTTTTTATTCGTCACATAATTAAATGTTAATTAATTTTCAATTCTCTAATCTAGCTTCCCTAATCGCACATTTGTTACTTCTAGCAAGTAATTGAAACCTAAATGAAGAATAACTTGTCATTTACTTTCATTCTATTAAAAAATATGTTTGGAGATATAAATCTAAACAAAAAAAAATAAAAAATTAAAAGCTACTTAATCGGTTTAAAATACGGTGTAAAGAGTTAACTAAAAATAACTCAATGGCTCTGGATAAATTGGAACTATCAAAATTAATTACACTCAAAAAAGCAAACAGAAATTTATTGCTCACAAAATAAAATTAAAAAGTAACCAACATGCGAAATAGTCGTATAAGCAAATTATAAAAAACAATCAATGCCGTGCGCGATTATTCATTACCCATTACGCTAAGAGCAAATTAAAAATTTTCTTAACTCCCATTTCCGATAGACTTAACTTCACTCAGTTAATTTTAATCGGTCTTTTGAATAACTATTAATCGGAATTTTCTCCCCCAGCTTTCTCTCATTTTTTTGTAAAATTAGTATTCTTGATTAATCGGGCATTAAGCCCGAAGGAAGTCATTCAGGGAAATCGAGCTTTCGTTTAAGGGGAGGGACTCGGGATAGTTTAGCAATTCATTAGGACGGACACTCGAGAGAGTCGAGACTTAGGCGAACTTGGACTTCCTTTAACTGGCGTTCTATAGAAAGGTCGGAGCGAGATAAAGAGGAAGGAAGAGAGAGGAGAGTAGAGGCATTACTGCAAAATACCGTTTGTAGACACAAGCGAAATGGGTCTGGCTTAATTAAACTGTATGCAGCTTCCCAAAACTGGGATTCCATTTAAAGTTGAGCTTTGCCTCAGATCTCCACAAGTTTCTTTTTGCGAAAAGCCTTTTCCCATCTTTCATCTTTGACCCTCGTCAATCGTGTAGAGTTATGAAAATTTCCACCATGCCAAAACTCAATGTGAGATAAATATTGATGATTTTAATAAAATAATTATTTCTGAATTTTTTATGGTATTTTTGTAGCTCAATTTTTAATCATTTTAAATATTTACGTAGATATTAATAACTTTAAACCTTTCAATAGAGTATAAAGAATATGTTACGTTTTGAAACAATTTATTGTATGAAAATTTTAACTTTTATAACTTTGTGAGATATCATAATTTTTTTAATTTTAAAAATGTTTTTATAATGTATTAAAGCGAATTAATAATCTAGTGTTATATACATATCGTAAAGTAGTATAAATCTTTTACAAAAATATGTTTCAACTTTTATGAAACGTTTGTCATTCTTAAAGTAAATTTGTAAAAATGTAAAAATATTGAGATCCTGCCGTTTTATTGACCGCAACATTATTACACATTTTTATTATATGTACTATATTACAGAAATATTATTATTATTATTATATTATACTTATATTACAGAAATATTTCATATATAATATATTCAATATAAGTTTTAATCATAATATAAGATAGTAAGAGATCATCGATCAGTGAATACTAAGATTATCAGAAGTTTCAATATAAATTATATGAGACATCCGGTAATTGAATACACGCTTATACTGATATTTACTAGCACATGTAGAGATGCAAACGGAATGCTGGTTTCGCTTAATTAAGCTGTTTCTGTGTCGAAATCCTTAGTGAGTGACAAAGGCGACTCTCCGCACGTGCCTTCATTAGGACCCTCCCAAATTCGGAGTACTAAGTCCTGAGACTAGTTCTCGATCGTGTCCAAGGGATTTAGAGGTAAACGCATCTCCTCTTCGCTATTTAGAAACATGCTTTATTCGTGCTTTTGTAAAAAGGAGAGAAAATTCATACATAATTATATGAAACATATCTGGTTCTACCATCGAACTAACTGAGCAACAAAAATTGAAAATTGACAAAAAAAAAGGTGTATACTCAAACAGAAGCGCTGGCCAATTGCCATCTTATTTTTAAAGTCGATGGCACAGAAGAGCGTTATTCTTCTGCTTTCTCCCGCTCGTTGCACCCCCTTTCTCACTGTATATCCGCGGTTCCAGATCACATCTCCCTCGGCAACTTGATCTTGACCTTTCGAACTCACACGTGATTGCGCCAGCTATTTCTCCTCGTATCTCCACTCCCTCTTGCTTTCTTCCTCTCGCCCTTCTGTTTCTCTATATTTGTTTGCTTCACTACTTTGTTTGATATCTTCTTTGTCTTTGTATAAAAGTAGCTCAGGATGTAACCCCAGAATTAATTTTCCGCCAGAATTGTCTTGCTGAATTTAATATATTTTTTGTTCTAGCACCTATAAGATTTTTAATTCAATTTCTTACGTATTACACATCCACGTCCCTTCTTCAAGCTTCTTGCTTCGGAAAACTTCGAATAGAGAAAAAACTGAACATTGGCTGACGAGTCGTTACGCTTTTTCCAAAGACTGGGAGGGAAAAGGAGGGAAGGGTAAAACTTCGTTGATCGTAAAATTTGGAGTCGCGCAGGAAGTTCCTTCTTCTCCCTTCGCCCTCATGCTATCTCAATAAAACTTTCATCGCCCTTTAAAGTCTCGTTTGGGAACATCGAAGGGACAGCGAACTGGAAAACTTCCCAACGATGTTGTATTCCAAATATAGTTCAACCCTTTGATTGAACTTCATAATACGTTTCTTTCATTTCGAACGCCGAAGATACAAATAAGCGCGCAGTTAAGAAAATCAATGTACCTTTGAAAAATAAAAACTTGGCATAATTTGTGCCAAACGTGAGAAGAGTGTGTACGTGTGGGCGAGAAGTATCCGAATTTTGTAACAAACAACGCTCATCCGCTTTATTCATATTCGTTGCACAGTCACACGATTTCTCGCCGATGATAAAATCGCGTGGTTATCACCTAGATCCTTCATGACTTATTCAACGCATGACTCGAGCGTAAAGCTTTTCCCGCCTCCCATCCCGTACGACGTAACCATTCTCGTATTCCTGTACCCTCGATCCAAGATCTTTCTCTTCTTAATACGGCGCGGAATAAGTAGAGATAGCAATACGAGTAATTCCAGGTTGCCTTCACGTTGGATTCAGAAGTGGAAAATCGTAGTTTCAAAATAATTTCTTATCAATTGAAATTATCGCCTTTGAACTTATCTAACGTATCTTTACTAACATATAAAAAAAACTTCTTTTAAAACGCTCTAAAGTATTGAATCAAGTAATTTAAAGCAGAACTTGATAAAAAAGTGGGCGATAAACTTTTGTGTCGGCTTAATACGAGATATTATGAAATTAATTAATAAGATAATACGTGAGACATATGAACCGCGCGATGATAGAATCGTAGTGAAAAGCTCAGTAAGAACAATGACTCGCGTCAAATGGTTATTCATAATACCTATGGACAATGTTCTACTAGCTTGGGTCAGGTGAGGTAAGAGGTACATCACGAGCTATGATTTACGAGCTGCGATTAGAACCTCATGAACATTATCTGTCATTATAGACACAAGAAGATTATGGATGTACATCTTTCCGATTTCTCCCTTGATACTTCCTACACCTTTAGATTCGCCATTCGCTTCAAACATGCAAATACTGACGTTCAAAAGCAGACAAAAAGAACCGTATGATATGAAAAGCTACAGACATTAAAAGTTAACTGTATTGTTGTGTCGTCGCTGCAACGTTAACTCGGCAAACAACGGGTTTGTCATATCTTTCTTTTTTTCTCTCGCTTTTGCACTTCTGGATAAACATCCGTAACCTAAGTTGACCTCTCACCGAGCATGTACTGTGCTCTTTTCTGGAACGATACAGTTACTCGCTAGAGCATGTCCGACCGTTAGCCAGGCTCCGATAATCGCGTGTAGCCTGTCTATAGGTCGAACCAGGTCGAATGCAACATTCGTTGCAGTTGCAAAAACCATGATGACGAGCATTTCACTCTTCCTCCATCTGTTACATATATATATATATATATATATATATATATATATAAAATTTTAGAAGTGTTTTTATTCGCCATGCGAAAACATCTTTGCGTTTCAAGAAATGATATAATTACAAAAAAAAAAGATTATAAAAAACGTCGCTCCACGTTCTCAGTTTTTAAACTTTCTATAGGTATGCAGATTTGAGATGTTATAGAATTATGGAAAATGCATTACTTTTCGAAAATTTTTTTGAGCCCTAAAAAAATTGTATCGTTTTGAAGTTAGATCATCGTATGACGAAAATTGTCACAGAACGAGATATGGAGAGCGATGAGAACGCGACCTCATCGTCGAATCGACACGCGGCTTAACCTTTGGATTGCCGACGATTTCACAAATCAAGGAGGTCCGACTGTCTAACGAACACGAATGTGCAAGAGTACCGCGCTTTGGTTCACTTTCACCTGCGCGGGTTCGATGTACTCCGCGACGCAATTGCAATGGCACGGCGTACACATCACGTTGGGCTACGTCCAATAGAAAATAGAACTTGGAATTGTAGAACTGTCTGAAAAATCCCTTTCAAATTTGTACGGATAATGTATCGGATAAGTCAGATTACCGATAAGAAAAAAATGAGTAAAACCTACAGGGTGACATTATATTTTTATTAATGGCGTATTTTTTTCGAAAAAATATAATTTTAATTCAAATAGATTCTTGTACATGTAAAGTACATCATTTTTATATTGGAAATCTTATTCCAGTTGCTATACAACTAATTTCTAAAAATATACTTTGATATTTATTTATTCTTTCAAAAATTATTAATGTATTATATTTAACATCTATTGACGTGTATATCTTTATGACCCTCTAAGTTCGAGTTTCAAATTAACATAGTTCAACTCGATAATATCTTAAGGTTGCATTCCAAAACATGTTTTTGAGGAAAATTTTACTCAAATAAGACGTTTTGGAATGCAACCTAAGATATGAAATATTTGCAATCGGGTAGAATCGAGTTACAGATTAAATAAAGAATTATTGGAGTAATACCAGGCTCAATAAGTATTTAAAATTTGTTCAAACATCTTTCTGGAAATTCTGGAGATTTGATGAATATTGTGAAAATCTGAGGACAGAAGGAAAAGGAAAAAAGAAAGGGCATCACGAAAGGTTACGACGTGCGGCACGATCTCGCGGAAAGGAAAGGAAGAAAAGGAAAAAAGAAGCAATAGAGGCCGACACTCCGCTCGGATACCAGTTGGCACAATCTATTAAACGCGATCTTTGCTAGACACGACCTACACAACCGCCGGAAAGAAAAAAAAAGGGAAGAGACCAATCGCCATCTCGAATGCCGAGAATCCACACCGGAACAAGGAAGAACGAGAGCAAATAAAAGCTCTGCGGACGTTGACCCTTTCAAATAGCAAACATTTGTCACTTTTCAGATTTCCATATTGGACGTATTTAAACAATCGAGATAAATTATCAGAAATTTTAAAGTTTTCAAAGAGAAATTGTATTCGATTTTAAAATCGTATAATGTACGAATTCCTCACTTGCCTCTATATGTTTTTCATAAATCTATTAATAACTTAAGAAAATGTTATATATATCATTTCGCAAGAATTGAAATATACTTAAACAACACCTTTACCAAAGCAAAATTTTACAAAAAATAAGAATTGTAAATAAATTGTGTTGTATCTAGAAAGAAAAGAAAAAGAATAATTGAAGTAGTACAATACAAATGAAATATGGTCATTTGAGAACAAGTAATTTTAATTATTGTAATAACTGTGTTATTATTCAATTCTTAGAGAGACCACGAAATTATTGACGAGAGATTGTTTCTTGAAAATGCGAGTCATACCGAACTTGTCAACGTGTTTCCTTCCAATTTCCCCCGTATTTCTTCCATAAGAACCTCCCCCCCTTTCTAAAGCGAACAAGTCGTGTTCCTGCTAGCTTCGCAGGACTTGGTCGTTAAAGAAGGGAGCAGGAAAGGAAGGAAGGAGGAATCCCCAAAGTGCACCTTCGCTCTAAATCCTGAGACTCCTGCCCCATAGAATTAGGTGGAGGTCCTTCAGCACGGTGGAAGTTGGGTTTCCTTCCTGAAGGTCCAATCTCTTTCAACGATAGGGATATATCCCCGAGGACGACGTCGTTCACATTGCGGTGAGAAGGAAACGGGATGATAAGAAGATGGAGGATAAGGGGGAAGGAATCTTATCCAATAGCTGATCCCGAATGTCCCTAACGAGCACAATAGGTCAGGTATTGCGCAAGCTTTCGCTGACTCGACTCGCACCTCTCGAGCATGATTCGTCCGCATAATAAAATGTTCGCAAGACGATGAGTTATGTGATCCGACCATCTCGTCTGACTATTTAAGTATCGGATTGACCGGTAAAAAAGAAGACCATTTCGTATCATATATAGCATCTCCATCAACAAATAAGGAACTCAACAGGAAAGCAAAACAGCAAAATGAAGAAGGAACGTGTGAAATAAAGATTATTCTTATCTCTGCTTTTTTATCTTGATAAGAAATGAATAACAAATTCGATAAACATGTAATTTTTCTCTATTTTCCTCGTTCAAATTAATGTGCTGGAAAAGTTCGTGGGTTACATCCTCGCGCGAGATATCCAGTATGCACGATGAGCGAATGTTCGATTTCCCTTCATCGTGTCCTCACTTCCGGATGGAAATGGAAGCGAAGTCGATCGAATTGGCTCTCGTGCGGGGAATCAGTACGAAGAACTATTCCGGAATCGCACGGACGGCTCGGACGACCTCCACCTTGAAATCACAATCAGAGACGCGATTCGCTTATCGAATCTGCTGCGTCTGATCGATGATAAGCGCTGAATTATATGATAATTGCGCCAGAACATCGTGATGACTTGGTAGAAACGATATCTTATTTGTCACTTCTGTTTGCCGCAGAACCGATTGAGATAATAACGAGTAAGACATTGTTTATACGTTATAATTTGTTTTGCGTCCAGAAAGATAAAGCGGAAAATTGGTGTAAGATACAACACGTTGGTAAACACCGAGAAAGTAGAAATTACAAAGGATTATTATAAATATTCAACGGAAAATTATTTAAAGCTTCAGGTTTATAAAGCATAAAAGATGTTACTAAAGTATTACTGATATTTTGCGTAATAATTCAAGTAATTTACATACAAAATTAGTATGGATATTAAATGCAAAATTCAGAGTGCTGCATAATAATGTAAATAATAAATAACTTGCAATTATAATTTTAACAATCCTCAATCGAATCTCAGTTGCCTTAAAGAACCGGCGCAAGAAAATTAGTTTGTTATCGTACATAGCAATTATATGTACGATTTTTAACTTAACATACTTTTATAAACAAATGTCGAACTTGTTTATAAAAATTGTCACGAAATTAACTAAACCGATTTTATTATCTATCAAGATTTTATGATTTTATCATCTATTTTTCTTGATGTAATTTTTTAAACTGTCTTGATATTTCGTTTCATATTACGTTTCATATTTCATCATACTTCAAAATTGTCGATTTTTGTTAAATCGATGTTAAAATTTTATTACAGTAAAAAATTATGTGAAGAATAGACGTTAATCTTTGATTATTTTAAAAAAAGCATTTTAAATTAGAAATGCAAGAATTTGTATATGAAAGATGAGTTTTGATTCGAAATACCTCATATAGTTCTTCTATAATTAACGTTATATTATTATCTCGCTAGTTTTTTCAATGCCCTTCAATGCTTCTCTTTTTTACATAGTTCCCTTTCCCTTTGTTGGATCATAAAACGATCTTCAATCACTTTCCAAACCATCAATGTGTAACTCCGGTTCCTCGAAAATTACGGGAAACCAATCAACGTGGAAATGTGCTCCCGTCAGTGTGTTCTCTCTCTCTCTCTCTTCCCCTTTCCTCCCTCAACCCGTTTGAATTACGTCCAACAGGTATGCACCTGAGTAGCATTATTACTGTAATAAAATTGTCTTGCAAGAATTAAACACTTTTACCAGAAGTAAAAATTTCTACTCTTGGTAAAACTAATATCTCTTGCTTGCATGTTCCACAAACAAGTACGTGAATTCAAGATATGTCGTTGCAACATGAAACAATATATTCTAAAAAGTTTTAAATATAGTATAGATACCTAATATCACGTTGAAGTGACGATTCTTTTAAAATACGCTTTTAGTTTTGGCGAAATGTTTCGGTTACAGTTGAATTTATGAAAACGCAAAATTATTGGAAAACTCAACGTGTCTCCCTACAAATTTAAAGTCGACCAGAGGGAAAGTGTGTAAGACGTGTGAGACGGCAAGAAGGAAATGCGCACGTGATGGTAATTCAATGCGATTCAATGCGAGAACTCTCCAGTCATGACGAGAAGCGATCTCTTCCGAGTACAGCAGGAAGGCGTCGAAGTAGTTGGAGTGAAATGAAAAATGGGTAATTAAAGTGCGTGCACCACACGCCAGTTCTCGATACGCGTATCTGATTACAGCCGGTGCGGACGTTAAGTCATGCGAACGTTAAGTCATACGGACGTAAAAAAAAACCAAATTTGATTTTCAACAAGATAATAAATATTTTCATTCTCGCAAAATCTTAAGAAAAAAAGAGTCGATGATATCATTAAAATAAATTTTAATTTTATTGTTAATATTACGTCCTTAAGGTAGTAGTCGAGCAAACAGGCTTTTCTTACAATATTGCTCAGATTTTGGGTATCGTTAGATAATGATATTATCCATCATATGCCAAAATTTCAAGAAGCTTAGCGGTGTAGTTTAGGAGATATGAAAGTTCAAAGTTTTTAATTTTTGTACAGGAGAGATAGGAAAACATCTGCTACGGGAAAAAATTAGGGACAAAATCAATCATAACTTTTAAACGCTTCTTATAATTTTTTGAAAAAATCAGTATGATATAATTGATATTGTAATTAAACTGTGGGTTAAGTTTCAAAGAGATCAGCGGTATAGTATTTTAGTGTAAGTTCGGCAAAGTTGATAACTTTAGTAAAATTTTACAAGAACGCGGAGCAAAATGGAAATATGACAACATCGCTTTAGTCGATCTCTATATGTATATATGAATCTATATGTGTAGTGCTCTCAGCGCACTATACGCAAGCTACAAAATGATAGTATAGAGTAAAAAAACAATATGTAGACGCATACACTATAGTGCAGTGAAGCAGTAACTATACATCGCTCGACTACTACCTTAATATTTTCTATAAATACTATAAGAGAAATAAAAAAATGTTTACATCGACTCATGTGTCTTAACAGACGTGAAACTTTAAACTTCAACTATCGGAAGCAGAGGAAACAAAGATAAACAGCCTGATTTCTCAATGTTAATTGATCTAAAAAAATCTGAACACATACAAGGATGTTCAGAGAAAACGTTTTGATAAGCTTCTAGGAAACGATATTGTATTTATTGCTTCATGCGCATTACTTTTTAATGCACGTAAAACATCGCTAAGAACACAGATTAACGTCGTATCGCTGAATGTAAGTTTTCAATTTGCGTGACTGTTCAATATAGCACTGACCGAATATTTACGTGTGTGATTATAATGTTACTATTGTATACATATATGTAATATGAACAAGAATGAGTAAGCAGGAATGAGAATCACTGTTCAGGGCTCAAGGTGAACGAGCTTCAAAGTGGCAATGGTGAACTGCGGAGAGACGTCGAGACAAGCGAAGGGTCCATGGGCCCTAATGCTCGCGTCGTTCTTACGCGGATAGCACTTCTACACTCTCAATTTTCCTTGCCATCTCGACATTGTATCAGTCGAATAAATGACTTATTAATATTCTTAACTTAATTAATAAAATTATTTATGTAATAATTAAGTAATTAATCATTAAATAAAAATTAATAAAGTCAATTATATAATAATTAATTAACTTAATTTATAAAACGAGTTTATGTTAGTCGAACAAGTAACTTAATTCTTAATTTAATTTAATTAATTTATAAAGCAAATTTACAATATATTAAATTCCCAAAGAAGCAAAAAATATAACAAAAAATAAAATTAAAAATAAAATTTTTAAAAAGAAATAAAAAAGTCAAGAATTTGTTTTCAATTTTATATAATTCGGATGAAAAACTGTACGCTCGTATTATTCATTTTTCTATGTCAACTTATCAACTCTCTCGCAATGTAAAATTCGTATAAATATCGTATGTTTCAGAATGTAACATAAACGTGAACTTGAACGTCAAACTTGAAGATTGGAGTGTTGCTAAATCAATTTTCTACAATTTATAAAGATCAATTTATAAAGTCCTAAAAACTTCACAAAAACTGAGATTTATTTCGCCAAAAAATCACGTCGCTTTAACGTGATTTATATGCAATACTTAATCATTTAGAGAAAAGACGTCCATTTTACGAGAGCGTATCATAAACATCAGAATCTAACATTATATATATATATCGAAATATTACATGGAATGTTAGATTCCGATAGTTTTATTTACTATATATATATCGAAATGTTATATATGTATATATAACACATACATGATATATATATACACATACATGTATATAAAATGCTTGTAACCAAGGTCGGTCGATGCTCTAAACAACGTCGAGCATCTGCCGGTCTCTCCCCAACGTTAGAGAATGAAAGGAGGTGCACAGGGTGCACGCTCCGCCGAGTCGTCCTTGACCCCGAAGTCAACCCGCATCCTGCTCCGTACATCTCGCGAAGGATATATCCCGCGTCTGCGTGCGTATCAATTCTGATTAAATTATTCTCCTTTCATCCATCCGCCTCTTTTGTATCGCTCGTCAAATGTGTACTCGATTCCTGACAAAATTTCCACCCCAGAAGATGGGACTAAGATTGGGTATTCACAGCACAGCGGTTTCAGGACTAAGCAATCAATAAGCTTGTACACATCAATTATGTATCAAATTTTTTAGCTCTTTAAATGACGATATTGTAAATAACACGAACGTTTATAGACTTGAACCTTTGGCCTGTAATAACTTGAGCAGAATCCGATAGGATTTCTTTAAACAATCGACCCGCCTATTTACGCATCGAAGTCTTCATTTAACGATCTCTCCTTTCTACCTTTAGCTTCGCATAAAAAATAACGCAGATTTATTTAAGTACTCCACTTAAGTACGTATCTTCAAATTTACCAGTGATCGTTTCACAACTTTCCATTTTTTAATTAAGATATTAATTTTGAATTGATCAAATAGTCAAAGAGCGCTTTTTAAAACGAGAATCCATTAAAAATAATTTTCAATAATCTTAATAAATTGTTTTTTAACTTTAACTACTTCAATTATATAATTTAATATTTGACATAATTTAATAACTAAACTAATAATCAACAATTATACATTCCCTTTAAGGTCACAATTTTAATAATTTTATAAAATTTTATTGAATTATTATTTATATATCACGTTATCCATGTTAATAAATTATAAGATATATATTTATAAATTTATATTGTCATTAAATGTGACAAATTAATTAAGAAAAAAGAAAATGTAATAATATATAAAAATCTTCTTTTCGAGTCTTCGTAATCTGTTTACCGAGATCATAAAAAGATTAAAATATAACCAATCGAGAAAGGTCGAAATTATGAAAAGCTATAGGAAGTCTAGCGGGGAGTCGAACCGGAAGTTGGCTATCTCGCGGCAGCAGCAGCGGCACAAAGGGTGGCACTTAAAAATTCAATGCATTTCAAATGGGCCAGGGATCTGTCCTCAGGCGCCGCGAGCGGCGCCATTTTCACTCGCGCTGGCGCAGCCATTTGTCGAGCTTTCGTTTTCCGGCTGACCTGATGTCCTTTCCGTACACGTTTGGGAAAACCCCATTATTCTATGATGACTCGTACAAATAACACACAACCGATTGCTTATCACTTTTGTTCGTCAATCGAATCGATAACACTGACAGATAATACTGACACAATGAAACGCTAATCTTCGAAATTAATTGATTTCACACCAAGTTATTTTAACCCTTTCAAACTTTCAATACTTTTTATATTAAGTTCGAATCTTCTTTTTAATTCTTCATGGCAAGTTTTCAAATTTTCGTTTTCAGATTTTTATAATAATTTAAAATAATTTATATTAATTCTCGAACGCATCAAATATAACGTCAAATCAATCATATATTCTTTTTCCAATTTAAGATTGCAAAATCGGTCAATGACATACTCTTAATCATAACGGTAAACAAGAGATAATTGTGGTAAACATGGGCAAAAAACGTTATCTTAAATTTTTTACGAAGTTTGAACTTATTTAAGTTCGTTTACAGTATCTAAAAAAACGTGTTTGCAATTGTTTTTAATAAATCAATCAATTTATGGAATATTTTTTCAACAAAACTTTAAATAATATTTTGATAATTTTTAAATCAATTCGAAGCAAGCTCTATCATAAACGAAAGTCAAAGAAAAGAGCCGAACACTACTGAAAAACTGGATCGCGGACTGCTATCGTGATGCAAGAGAAATCATCGATCATAATGTAATCTTAATCGTAGTCTTTAATGCGCAGTACGATTTGGGTCGCCATGGATTTATTTCCGCCGCGCGACGCACGCCAAATTTAGGACAGTATGCCATTGGCTTCCGCGTTTTGTATGCTACGCAAGTATGCTTGTCACACGCGCTGCATACTTACGCAGCGCTTGCACCAACTGTCATTGATACAGACGCGTAAACAACCCTGGCCGACAAAATTTAATTTTACCTTCAAAAATCGCCGAAACAAACAAACAGATAAAACATAATTTTAAACTATTAATCTTAAGAAAAAATATTACTTGGAAATATACTATATACTCTCCTAAGTATCTTTGAATTTTATAGGTATTAAATAATTATAAAGAGTTTTATAAAACAAACGTTTCTTGATAATCGAGCATTTTGTATCACGCGATTTCTTTATAAGATAATGTCTAAATTTCTCTTCTTCATTCTTTTACCCGTCACATAAACTCGTGACAATGTAGAAAATTGGAAAATTCGTACAATATTACTCTTTTTTAAGATAGATTGACGTTATAGGAACAGTTGTAATAAATTTACATTTAGGAGAAAAGTGTATAGTTATATTATCTTATGGAGACTGGATATCGAGATACAAAATTTAATGTGTGTGTGTAAAATAAGTAACATGTAATCAAAGAAATAAACATAAAAGAATAAATTAAGATTGATGAAATGATCAATTGGCAAAAAAGTTTGTATTTTATAGGATATATTAAAGGGGAGGTAGATTCTTGTATATTTTTATATTTTATGTACGACATTGTAACCATATATATTTTTTGTAACTTTATACTTTGTAACTTCCATTCCTTACATATTATTTGTAACAGAATTTTAAAAACTTTTAGAAAAACGAAATGCTATAAGCATTTCGACAAAAAGGGGGGTTAAAACTCGCTAGTCAGCGGTACATGAAGAGAGAAACAGAGAGTAGAAGGGGTGCTCTAAAGAATAAGAGAGAAAGCGAAATGGTCGCAGGCGGACTATCGATTTTTTTTACACCCAACAAGCAGCCTATGTGCGAATAGTGTTCACGATGGGGAGAGGGATCAGAGGGGGAGAGAAAGTTACACAAGGGCTGGCGTGACACAGAAACGGCCAATGTAAAAACCCGCTGTTCCCCGTTACATCCCGTATTTGTTACATAACATGTATTTCCATAGATTTTCTTTTTTATTTTCGGTTCTTCGAACTGTAACATTATCCTGTTAAAAGTGTCACGCATAATTATTTTTCCGCCTCCGTCTTTCCTGCCCACGCAAAATATATCGCCGCTGACATATTTTTATTTTCGAAAGATTTAATTTCAAAAGATTACGATAAATATTTTATATATTTTTATTTTCGAAAGATTTAATTTCAAAAGGTTACGATAAATATTTTATATATTCATTCCAATTTATTTCTGACAGATTTTAATTTTACTCGGATTTATATTTCCGATAAATTCCAATATTAATCTTATCTACAAGTAGCGCATTATTTTTCATAAATTTAATTTATAAATTTACTTGTGACGTATAAATTTTACATATAAAAGCGAATTTATCATTCAAATCATACGAGTCTCCTGTATAACTTATTTTTGATGAATATTTAGCATCAAAAAAGAAAATGATGAAATGTATGTTTTTACCATTAATATAGTAATTAAACAGTTTATCTGATTACTAAGACTAATAATTTGTTTTTAAAAATAACTCAAATATAAGTTTTCGACTAAAATAATTGTGCATTTACAAGTTAACTATCAACTTATAATATAATTATATCACTTTGCTTGTTATTAAATAACAATTTTCAAATACAAAATAAAAATTATATTAAAGTTTGTAAAACACTCACCTATTTTTCTCCAACTCATTATGAGTCGTTCTGGAAATAAAAAAATGAAAATGTTCATTACATTTTGCAAGAACAAAATTTGCAATAAAAACGCAAATTAAACTACGACAAAATCTCCCCTTGCAAACGAAATAAACACAATATAAAGTTAAAAAAAAAAAAAAAAAAAAAAAACACGGAAATTTAGCACATAAAAATATTTTAGTTACAAATAA
This sequence comes from Crematogaster levior, assembly GCA_901521435.1. Taxonomy (NCBI): domain Eukaryota; kingdom Metazoa; phylum Arthropoda; class Insecta; order Hymenoptera; family Formicidae; genus Crematogaster; species Crematogaster levior. The sequence continues at coordinate 166,426 of CABEGB010000722.1, forward strand.
TTCGGAAAATTTACAATGGAAATTTAGCTACACATACTAAATTTACACATACACGTACACAATGTGTACGTATAGCAATAAGAGCCGCATTTAATTTTAAACGAACAAGCGATTAAACTGCCAGTTGACAATATTTTGTATTGTTGTTCACGGGAAGCTGAATTCCGAAGTTACAATTTTATGGAACGCTTTCATAAAATAAACGTCTCTTTATAATCAAACATATCACATCGAAGAGTAATATGATGCTCCTATTGAAATACGCGTTTCAGCTTTTGCTGAAATATTTGCAATTTTTCGAATTACAGTAAATGCAAAAAAAAAACTGAGAAGTATTCGTAACATTCCTCTCTCTCTATGACTTTGAAGTCGAATATGGGAACTGTTATTGAAACCGTTGGCAGTCTATACATTGCATGTTCATAAAAAAGATTCATGTTAATACGAACGTAAATATTAATGTAATATTAACATCCGGAATATAAAGTTGAAGAGATATCTTTTAACTTTTCAAAGATCTATGCAAATTCCACATGCCGTCTCTCAAAATATTTTAGCATATACGAACCTGCTGCCTTGGGACTTCTTCGTCTTTGGCCTTTTTGTAATCGTTCGCATATCGTCAGGTATTGGCATCGTTGAAGCATAGCCATGTTCAGCTTCTGTAATCAGAAAGCGATAAATCGATAAGTAGAACGTAATTATATATCTATGTATGTAATATAGTTATTATACACAATGTTCTAAAAATAGATTTAAATTTCATGTGTTAGAAATAAATATTAATAAATACAGACTGAAAATCATTTGTCTTTGAATTAGAAGGCGTTTTCTTTTATTATACATGTATCATTGGTTTCAATTACGAATCCTGATAATGAATAAAAATAACGCGCAATTCTATTTTTGCACTCAAAAACAATACAGATGTTTAGATATACGAAGGAATTCGCGACGTGACTCGCAAGAGTTTTCGAAACTCGTTAGGTTCGTTGGAAAGCGAACGATGACAGACACATTGACAATAAGTCACATTTTATTTTCTTAGAACGTTCTACATTTCATATTGTTTTAAAAAAATGTCACGTTTGATTTGAAATCGCACAATTGCGTCTCGTTTTGCGATTTCTTCAAATGAATGAGCTGCGAAACGCATGAATTCGATAAGGATACTGTTAAATTAGTTCACATTCAATTCAGATTCTTATTGAACATTAGGAATGTAATTATAACGTTCACGGTTCTAAAAATAGATGTCAAATTAAATCGAGATAAGCAAATGCTTCGCGACGAATCAAAATACACGTATCGGAATAAATTTGTATAAATAGAGATCGAGATTAAATTAAGACTGACAGACATTCCAAATCAGATAAAAATAGAGACTTTAGAATTTATTTCCATACATAAAGGTGTCGCTTAAATTAAAACAAACGTCAGATTGAAGTGTATACTTTCTTAGATTTACTTTTATTCGTTTACCAAAATTTTGACTTGCAAATCGCGTACGTGGAATAACTCGTTTCAATGAAAATTTTGTTAGTAACGTCATCGCAAAATGTAACAAACCGTTCCAACCAGCACCACATGGTTCGAACTTTCATGGTCTCGAACTAAGTACGCAAACTTTCCGATTCTCTCTGCGTTCCTAAAAATTTACGGCGATTTGAAAATCCGCAAGAAACAGGACGAAAACTCTTAAAAGAAACACATCGCGCTTCAATGCGATGGCGCTTAATTATCGAACGACGTTTATTTTACAAGTATTTCGTAAAATCAAAACTTCGTATGCATAAATGCGGTCGTGAATGTCTTAATCAGAATTTGCGTATCGCTGGAACTACTTCTTGTCTAAACGATCGGTGTGTCGTTATTCGGTTGCCCGAGAAATAATAATTTTTATATCGTATCACATTATTGATTATTCCTTAATTTATTAGTTTTTATTTATTATTAACATGTTGATATTTTTCATTCATTTCATTTCATACAAATACAAGATACATCAAACGAAATGTCACGTCCGGTCGTTTTAAAAGCACATTGCCGTTTCTCGAATAATCGATAATATTCACGGCCGCGAGTGAATATTTAAACGACCTACGTATATACAGTCTCATGCGTTAACGCAGTTTTCATTCCTACACGCGGGATGCTCGTCGTTAAGACAAAAAGCGCCGCAGCCAATCGATCATTCGCTCTTACGGAAAAGCGGTAAGTTGATTGGCCGCGTCGTTTCTTACTGCGCTGCAAGCGTATCCGCGTCCCGCGTGCAGGGGCCCCTTACGATCCCACGTGTGTACGACTCCGTTTGGAACTGTTGGAAGTCTCCCAACGTGGTACGACGCACGAAGAAACACGCGCGCGCGCGCGCGCAAACGACGTGCGTTGCACGCGGCGAGGACATCGCTCTATAGTGCGACGCAGCAGCATTATAAGTGGGATGATAAAATGAGATCATCACAACGCGTACAATCCATGGCGAAATCGAATGAATACCATAGCAACGATCGTACAAATTTCGATTGAGGACCGCGCAACCCAGAAGCGACGCGTCCATTGTGTTAGAGAATGTATAACGATTTCAAAGAGAAATTCAAATCTCCGTCGTGTAATTTGTGATATTGAAATTTTGGGAACAAATGCTTGTCGATCCGACAAATAATTGGCGCGTAGTTTATTAGAAAAAGTAAAATTTGTACGGAAATATTAGATTACCGAGATCCGATAAAAAAAAATACTGTAGACGTATTGTCGATGTGCGTCAATTAATTACTTTGCAAAAAGCAGCGATTTCTTACTAGATTTGTTTAAAATTCAGCTAAATTATCGATGCACTTCAAGGAACGAGACATGTAAATAACAATGTAAGATTATTCCAAAGTTTTCCGATTTCTTTTAATCTATTAATTTATTATTTTTTCTAATAATTAAAAATATCAACTATATATAAATATTAACGATATAATATTAACTGCATTGTTCGCGGCAATAAAAGTGAACCAAGTTATAACGTCGGAAGTTTCTCTAGAGCTCCTATATCCATGTTTATTTATAATCGGGCTATGCTGTAGCGTAATGTCGCGAGTTTTCTTTTTCACGTGATTGTGATTAAAAAGCGAGACAAAGAGAGACAAAAACAGAAATGAGAAGAAACTCACCTCTTTCTCTTCGTTCAATGTACTCGGCGGCTTGTAATAGGGCAGCAATGCTCATATTTCCTCGGTTTGAAGTAATCCTGGCTGCTTCCGTTCGCGCTCGCTCCCCCTTCTTCTGCCGCACGCTCCCGCGTCAACACACGTGCCGCCGGGGACACACACACACGCACGCACCCTCACACACACACGACGCGCGCGCACACGTGCGCGTACGACGGGCGCACAAACGAGAATGAAGGGGGAGGGCGAAAGCCGGCGAGATACGTAATCGTGATGTCTTCGGCCGCGCCGCGCCGCGCCGCCTCGGGCAATTCCGCCGCACGTCGGCTACCTTCGGCCGCGTAACTGCGCGAACGAACGCGCACGACTAACGATGACGACACCGACGCACACAAGAGGAACGTGCACCAATCCGCGGATGGCGACAGCGACAGCGGCGGCAACAGCGGCGACGACCGAGGCCGGAGATGGATACACGGAAGGTTCTTCCTCACACCGCTGCTCCTGTTTGAATCTCGAACAGTCTCTCTCCTTCGTTTCTGCGTCGTTCGAAATAACAACAATCAATGAATACGTCAAGTCCTTCCTTCTCGCCGATCGTCGTCCCTCGGTGAATTTCGGCTCGGGCTAATAAATTCGCTTCCACTGAAGTGAATCCAGTTTTTTCAATGAGCTCAGCCTTGCTCAAACGTCCCTTCTTTTGTGTTGGCGTATTGCGTTATTTCTCCACCGATCACCGAATCGATCGAATCTTCAGCGGCCGAACGAGTTTTACTCGAATTTTATTCGAATGCTCCCTTTTAACGACCAGCGTCCTTTTAAATGTCAGAGACCGTGTTTTTTTCCTCTCTCTCTCTCTCTCACGACGTGCCCTGCACTTCGATCACGATTGTCTTGGTCGTCTTGATTCCTCCTCCTGTGCCGCGACCGTGCTCTTCTCCTTCCTTCTTTGCTCTCCGCGTTGCTCCTTTCTCACTGCGTTTCACATTTACCCGCAATTACACTGTAAATCACAAGGAAAGGCGATTATCACCACTGTGTTGTGTCCGCATGGACGTTCGCGAGCGAACGCGTCTCGTGCTGATTTCGTGCGTACGATCCCGACATAAATAAACGGCAACGGATATACACAACCGTCGCGATACCACCGATACGAAAGTGCCGCGTGAGGTAACTGCGCTTCGAACGCCGCCGAGAGAAGCCGATCGCGCGGACAAACACATACACATGCATGCATACATTCATACACACACCAGGCGAGCGCGCCACCATCACGGGGCGACAGGGAGGGGAGGGAGCAAAACAACGCACGATGAGTGTAGGAGCGAGAGAAGAGAAACGGGATGAAAGAGAGAATACGCCTACGCGCGGTCGCGTAACGCGAGAAAAATAAACAGCGAGTAAAACGGAAACGGAGCGCGCGAGCGCGAAAGAGATGGATAAATATAGAAGGAGCGATGAAATGAAATGTATCATGCGCCTTGAAATGATTAGTTATTAATTGCTTTAGGCAGGGAGAGACTGCGGTTTAAACCTTTATCGTCATACTGATGTTTCTGACGAAGATCAAGGGGGAAGATTTAAGAACGAGAACAAAATTATTCATTCCTCCATGCGTGCATGTGTATGTCACACACACGTACGGCATACTCAAGAATAACACAGTTTGAGACTCGGGAAGATTAAACTTTCGGTTATAAAAAATGAAAACATACAAATAACATTTAAATATCAATCTGAAATATCCATTTTTGAGATTCTGAATTAATTAGCAATTTATTAACAATCGATTAGCATTCAATTATATATAGAAGAAATGTATATTTAAAATGACCAGTTAAAAATTTATTTTTTGCGTTTACGTACATAGAAGAATAAATAGATATTTCGTAAACATGCTCCTAAAAATGTTAGCAATATGTATAGTTACGTGAAATTTTTAAATAAACATTTCCATAGGTTTTGATTTAAGGATTAAAGACAGGTTCATTAGTCCAGAGAAATGAGTTAAAAACCAAACACAAAATATACATAAAAAAAAATAATTTATTTACAAAAGAAGCTTGGCTCGCTCGAGCTCTGCAATTTCTACATTAAAAATGAAATGAGTGCGCATGTAGATTAGACAGGAGAATGAAAGGAGAGGAAGCAAATGCGATTAAATCAAGCAGGACGAAAAAAAGCAAAAGGAAAAACAAAATTATAATAGTTTATATGATACATGAAGATGTGTGATTGACAAAACGATTAGTGTAAAACGATTAGTGTAAAGCGATTGCAACACAAGAATTAGGTTAAGTTCAGCTAGACAAATTTTTGTACAATATAAACGCAGTGCAATGGATATACACACACAAACGTTTTCTCCCCCGTTTCTTAACAATAAAGCATTAGTTCAAAATTGTTCTTTCTTTCCCAAATCGTTATTAAGTTGACTTGTCCGAGATTCGGCAAACTTCACGTCGAGTTAAGTCGATCGAACAAATGTTAAGGCATTTACAATATTCGGCGTACATCACGCCAAATATCCCGCCTTCAACGCAGCAAACGTTTCGTGTTTCTCGATAAATTCAGAATCGCTTTTTCCTCCGTGACGGTGAAAACGTTCGAGTGGATACCTTGCATCTTCGACATTGAATAATCTGGCTGGAGAATCGAGGTTTTCCGTCCGAACAAAAAGATTGTACTTGAAGTTAACCGAAAAGCCATCTGTCATCACGATTGAACGTCGAATGTAGGCGGCGAGGGAGAGAAAGGGAAGCGGGATTGTTTCGGATACCAAGCAACTCCAAGAGCGATTTTCTGGCGCGAACAAACGGGGGGGAGAGGGATTCTCTTCGGCAATTTGGGTCTGCGAACAATAGTCGCGGACCCACCTCGCGCCACTATCGTTGCGAGGCGCGAGCAACGCGCCAGCTGATAACTCACAAACAAAGGGGCAGGCGAGCTGCCTTCGCGCAACAGCACTTTCTACTCGAACGTCCACTAGAATGCGCCAGCTGAGAATCCCATCGTCCCCTCGTCGCGCGCACGGGGCGCCCCGTATGCGTACGTTTCTCTACAGGCACGCGTGCGCGCGCGCGCACATGCATGCATGCACATACGAATAAACACGTATCCATACATCCACGCCTCTGTATATTTACGTACGCATATATACGTGCGTATATATACGCCCGTATATATGCCTAATATCCGCCCGATGACATTTGGCACGGGTCGCGGCGATAGACGAGTGCGTGGAGATAAATAAGAGAGAAGACGAGATAGACGGAGAAAGAGGGGAAGAGACTGACAACGGTGCCTGTTTTCATTACGTTGGACGATCAGCACTAACCCAGCACTACTAGCTCTCTTTCTCTTTCTCTCTCACACTCACAGGTTTCCCACAGGGGCGGAGGGGCGCACGGTGGTGGCGGGGTGGGAGCGGACTGATCGGACAACGAACAATACCGAACGCGAATGGAGAACGAGCGAACGGTCACGGCGACGAGAACGGCGGCCGAGTGACGCGATGGTTCAAACAGCGACTGTGACGACGGTTCACGGACGATACGCGGACGAACGTTTTAAAGAACGCACGAACGACCGAGCGGGCGAGCGAGCGACAGCTTGGCACCTCCGCGCTTCGCGAGCACTCGCACGCATTTATCGATGTCAAACGCTCACCTCGGCGGCAGCAGCGCTCCGGTGCGGCGTTGCGCGCGCTTACGGCCGCAGCGATTGGCCGTCGCGACACGCTTGTCGTCGCGCTCGGCCAATCGCTATCGTCGTAACAAGCGTCGCCGCGATAGTCGCGTGCCGCCACCAACACCCGCCGGCTGTCACGTGAATCTCATGCCCGAAAACAAAACAAACAGCTGGCCGCCCAGCGTCGCCGCTGTCGTCGTCTTCCAGTGGGCCGAGCGTCTCGCGAGCGCAGCTGAACCGAGCCGAACATGGCCGAGCGCACACGACGAGTTCTTTCGGCGCGCCGAATTGAGATGCTAATATGAATGATTTTTAGAAATTACTTAGGGATTAAGAAATTATCGAGATACATATAATTGGCTAGAGAAAAATTGATATTTACACGGAATCATTGATGTTTTACACATGAATTTAAATAATTTATATTATGTGAAATGCATAAATGATCCGAGATGTGTAAATTAATGTATTTTAAATCGGTTTTTTTGTCTCAAGTGTTTTTATTGAAAAAGGAAACTGAAACAATACTCATATAAGTATTATTTTTAAATAACTACAAAATTTTCTCTCTTTATTTTGATTGCACTTGTTTATTTTCTGTGTTTGAAACAAATTATCATTACGACGTAAAATTTTTAACTTTAAGAAGTTTTGTTAAGCGAAAGCTCGATTAGAAATAATCGAAAAATCTTTATAACAACAATTGTCAACATCGATGCAATAATAGTCAGTCAGTCTAAAGCGAAAATATACGAACTTAATATATTATGCAGATTGAAATAAAAATATATTACTCGATAGAAACGATGAAGAATAAACAAGAAAACATTGTGAAAATATTTCTAGAAGTAGTTGTAGTGTCGAACATGTATGTAATTTTATTTATTAAGCCAAATATAAAATTGATTTTTTTTTCTTCGCGAAATCATTTCACATTCGCGATACTGGCTTGATGTCCAAAATATCTAGTGCGTTCTCAAAGACAACTTGCAACGCACGCAACATGTACAATCTTGCAACCATCTTAGGGATCAAATGATCACCTTCCTGAAAATCACAACTCGATGTAAAAATATATAAAATAAGAACATAAAATTTTTTCTTACCGTTAAAATTCTGACTTTTCGATAGTAAACACTGAATTTTTGGCATAATCGTGATAAGAACAAACACACGACTTGTGGATGAAAATGAAAGCTTGGCTCGCACTTCATACAATTATTTATCATTTGTGGATATCCGAAGATAAAATTATATATGAGCTCCCATTCTTCCTGCAAATAAATCAATTTCTCTTTAAAAAAAATTCGAACAATTAATAAATTTAACAGCTAAAATTTTTAAGTATGAACATAAGTACGGCTTTAGAAGTACACAATTTTCTTCAAGTATAAAAATCACAAGATTGAGAAAGTATAGAGTAACCTATTTAAAAAATCAGAAAGATTATACTTACTTCTTCTTGCAACTGCGAGAAATCTACATTTTTTATAACTGGCAAACTAGGATAATCCCCATGCGATACCTTCTCATTGTATTTTGTTATAATTGCCGCTATCCTGGCAGTATTGTACAATGCAAATGACGCACCTACAATAATTACAATATCATTTTTACTTGCAATTTTTTATTTGTTGTATGTGTGTGTATTTGTCAAATAAAATCGAAGACACACACATTTCTGGAAATAATTATAAAATCATTCTTAACACTAGATTTACGAGACCCATCAATTTTACGAGTTTCAGATTTCACGAGCAAAATTACAGAAACTGTTACTATTATTTCCTAGCAATTTTTGTTAACTTTTATTAATAATATATTAATATTCGTATCCATTCCATTTTTTAATAAAAATTAGCAAAAATTAGGATAGTAATGGTTTTTGTAATTTTGCTCGTGAAATCCGTCCCGTAAGTGTTAATCATATGTGGACAAAAATAATAATAGAAACATGTATCTGAAAAAAAATTTACTGATATGAAATATACCTCTAGTATTTGTAATACTTCTATCGTCTTGAAAATTATTATTCGCAATAATAACTGATCGACTTGGTTTCACAGCCATTAATTCAAAAATGACAATAGCATTGGCTAAGTTGTGCAGGAAGATATCTTTTGCACTGCTCTTCTCACATTCGATAAATTTATGCTCGCTCAATTCAGCCAATTGGTTCATTTTGCACTTTAAATATTGCTCCCATGTAAGACATGTCTCTTTTAAATTCGATTGGGAATTCTTTACAACGCCGCAAACATATTTCTTGTATCCTTCATCGACTGATCCTTCCGATTTGCTAGTGAATATATATCTGCCAACGCAATTTTCTCCAGTTGACAATGTATATCCATGTAGACTCAACGCCTTTGCAGCAATGTTTCTCATTAGACGCAACCTTTGAGTAGTAAGATCCGACTGTTCATCGGGCTGATACTTCAAATTAAATGCTTTACCGGTCGATTTAGTTTTTCCAAATGTCATCCCACACTCGACAGCCATCGTTATACTGTTTGCAACGATATCTCCTCGATTTAAAAACAAGCATATCTTTTCCCTTTGCAACATGCATCTTTGTATCCTTATTGGCCAGCTACTGCTCTCCGATATTAGCTGTTTGAAGATCTGGTAAATAAGATATAAGAATTTTTTAAATCATAAATATAACACATAATCCTCGATTATCAAATTTATTTAGTTACATTTGATAAAGATTTGATTTTTGAAATTCAACATTTTACATGTGGTACCATGTATAGCATTTTAAGCATAGAAAATACATAGAAGTATCACTAACATGAATTTATTAAGTTCAAATCAATTTCAAAGTCTAATGCAAACAATCTCTATTCACCTCTTCAACCACATCCGCGTTTGTACTGTCTCTCGTTGCACCTTGTGCGTGTGCAAGATGTTGCAGGATGCTTGTGCAATTCTTGGAGCAAGCCAAGAGACCTCTCCATGCTTTGAAGTTGCACAAGAAATACAGCTCTCCATTTGTCAACAAATTCTCGCAATTTACCTTGATTACCGAAGAATTTTTACTGTCGCCAGTGAAATGGAAGACAATGTTATCGATAATAGATTTGACACAGAAACCGGTCCAGGTTTCCATTGAGTACTTTGACGCCGATATATGCTGATCGGCAAGTAACACTTGCTATCATATGAGATTCTGTATTCTATTCTTTGTCATTGTATTATATATACATTGCACTTTCTGCTCTCAAAGTGAAATAATTATATAATTAAACATTGGAGAGAAGAAGAGAAAAGATTAAAGGTACACAAAGTGCAGTAAAGAATACACGCTATCAAGCTGTATGTTGCTGTACTATATTGCACTTTGTGCACTCGAAAATAAATATATTTAGATATTTTTGATAACAAAACGTAGATGTTCAAAGAAAAATAGGAAGTAAAATAACAAGATGCTGAAAATATTAATAAAATCAACAGTCCTAAGATCTGCTTGTTTTAATTCCACTTTCTGTGTCTGAAATAGGTTATGTTCACTTTTTGGAGAATGAAAAGAGAAAAAAGCGACAAAAAATGTCACACGTATCGATCTTTCTTTTTCATTCGAAAATGCCATAAAGCAAAATGCCGGAAAATAGTATTTCTTGTTAACTTAACAGACATTTTGAATTTCTCAACAAAACATAATAAGCCCTTAATGTCAAGATTCTGTTATCAGGGTTTTAATAAAATACGATTCTCTTCTGATAATAATAGTTTAATTAAATGTATCTTGCGTCATACTTAATTAGAGATTTATGTATTTTACAAAGTCATCACAAAAAGTATTTGCTACTTAAAGTACAAGTATATATAGCTATAGACGATTTTGATATATTAATATCTATAAATTATTCAAGTATTACCATCCTATTTCAAGCATGTAGAAGTTTGTTAAACAGAATGATGATACTTGACATATGCTATGGCTGCAAGATCTTTGCAAAATTCCTCCGTCACTATAGCACTTTCATATAGTATGTTTTCTTTCTCCCTAAAACATCAAAGCACAAAAGAACGGTTAATAAATATATTTTTATATATATATATATATATATATAAAGTGTAATTATATAAATTGTTTAAAAAATAATTTTAAGCTCAATGGATATAAATCATTGCAGATGGTAAAACCTTATCACTTAATTTTAAAAGGAAGGTTTGACTTTGATAGAAGTTGTAGTCTGATTAATCATGAACATGTTTATAATGTAAGAAAATAAAGAAAAAAATATTAATCTGTGTTAAAATTCCACTTACTCTTCTTGAGAACAACTGCTCAACAATTTTTGTCTCGTCTCCATCAGCATCATCTTATTCTCCGGTGTCTTTGGTATTTCGCTAACAAACTGCTTGACAACCTTCTGTAAGCACGAGAACAGACTCTTTGTGCCAGGTATCAGAGGTAGCAGAGGATTCAGCAGAAACTCGTGCAGGTACGGGTGTGGGAGTAGCGCCAACCTAGAGATCAGCCCTGTGATTTCTAAGTTGACTTCGTACGTCTGTTTCGGCATGTTGCTAATTTTATCGAAGAGCATGCTCAGGAACGGTCCCATGTAAAATCGACCGGAACAATGATCGGCTTCCGGTCGCGAGTCGGAACTCCCAGAATCGTCTACCATCACTGCTTCCAACGGCCATGCCATCAGAGCGCAATCAGAAAGCATCGAAGTGTACTGCTGTTCCCAAGCTGGCATATACTTTTCATAGTTATTGACATCCGGGTCTGTTTGCAAATAACGTGGTATCAACGACAGGAAACTGAAATGAAAATTATTTCATTGTAAAATTTGTGTCACTTTTGCATTCTTGTTCTTCGTTTACCTAATTCCTTAAAGATAAAGAACAACCTTGTATTTAGACTCGAGCAATTAATATATTATATAAAAAGTATATAATATATAGTTTTTTTATGAAAAAAAGATTTTTTATTAATACAACATTCTTAATTAATCACACTCACCAGTTGATAACTCGGTGAATATTACTCGGTGCCAAAGTACGGCTGTGATTTTGCTCATAGGAAAGGTCCAGAGATCCTTTTTTCTCCTTCTCTCTTTCATCCTCTTCATCGCTCCACGAGGCGATAGCACTATCGGCAGCGGTGTTATCATAATATGCTCGTGTAGATAGATAAATCAGTAAGAGACAATGTAATATATGCTCGCTTCTTTTATCAATTGCTTCTTCAAATAATTTCAATGTTTCTACCGTGAGATCGTTACTGTCCGTGAAGCAGTTCTCTATCAATCTGTGCAATACTGGTGACGTCCACACGTTTGGTATTTCCGAATCTCTATCTTGCCCGACCAACCAATAACTCACCTCTGAAAAATTGTTAAAGTTTTAGATATCAGGATGAACCAATGATACATATTTTCAAAAATTTCAGTAGACAGTGAATTAGAAATTCAAAATACAATTTTTTAAGTTGAAGAATAGTTTCAGCTGAAGTTTTAGCTGAGAATTTTGTTGTAAACTGCTTTTAGATGGATATATTAAAAGGCGGAAAGACTTTCCAAAGATTTTATTACTTTGTTTGAAATTTTAGGATTATCACACATATACCTGTGCACAATACGGAGGAGGTCGTTTCCTTCAAGCACTTGGCGACAAGGGCTGTGATAAGTACGACGTGGTGATCGGCCAGAGCGGGTGTCACTATCCTCTCGAAGAACATCACTCGAATGGTCCTCGCCAGGATCTCAGCAAGTTCCATCTGGGCTTCCCTGATCAGCTGGTTGCAGTAGTCGTACCACATGAAGAATGCCGCCACTTGTCGACAACCGGGGAATTTCTTTTCCTGAGTCCATAGCGGCGAGTCCAGGCCCCACGTGACGTCCACATTGTAGATATCCAAGTGGTCTACATGCGCCGGGATGGCGTTGAACAAGTTCTCTAGACGTGTCGAAACGATCGATGGTAGCTCGCTCCTGGCCACCGTTTGCGCAAACGAAAGATCATCCAAGGACGCCAGGACCATTATTCCCTCGCACGCTCGTATTCTTACGGTATTGTCCTGGAAATGAGGAGCAGAGAAAGAGCGATTGATTATTACATACAAGTTATGATTACAATTAGCTAATTGATAATTAAATTATTAAAATGCAGCATTCTTTACCGCGCTATTTAAGTAGCTCATCAGAGCGTCCAATAAGAGACACTTGGACTTTTCTGGCATCTTCAACGATTTTAAACTCTGATTATCACCGGCCACGTAGCTCGCGTCGTCATAGACATTGCAATCGGTGTTTAATCGCAGGTCCCGCAAATTTTGTAAATGTTCGTCGATTTTACTCCCCGAGGAGTCTCCTCCGCTCTTCTCCTCCCACTGCTCGTTGCTCTTCGTATCCAACAAGGGCGAGTCGCAAACGGACTTTTGAGCCAGAGGACTCGATGAGATGCTCTCCTCCCTCGAGGACATAGACTCGTTCGACCTCCTGGATAAATTTCCAGGATCCGACGCGGTCGTCTTGAAAGCATGATTCGAACGTGGTAGTTTCCGGCGTTCCTTATCAAAGAGATTCGGACTGATCAATGTGATCGCTTGGGTGTCCAAGGGCTCGAACAAAGGATTAGAATTATTTCTCTTTCTAGTCGGAACATATGTCACTCTCTGGATCTCCGTTCTGTCGTTATCTTTCTTGGCAGGATTGTTGACTGCTTGCACAACTGGCGCGTCATTGATGATGTTAGTCACATGAGGATATTTGCATACCAGGAAGCAGATCGTTAATAGAAACTGCACCTATAAAGAGAGCAAATATTTCATTAGCAAATATTAATATTCGCAATTAATATTCAATGAATCGGTGTAAACAATTTCGATATTATATTCACAAATTGATTTTTATATTAATCCTTTCAAGAGCACGTTTAAAAATATATTTTTTATTTAACTTTAATATTTGTAACTTTATTGCATTTTTAGCTTAACTCATCCTTTGTTTCTTTCTAACTAGAAAGTTAGTTTCTCCCTCTTAAAAAAACATTTGTCAAAGGATATTTAATTTGAAAATAGTCTTTCTCTGAATCTGCAAGTTATTTTATACCAATTAATTTTTATTTTGTCATCAAGGCAGTGATATTTTGTCATGAATGTAAAGTGTGTTGAGAACATCTTTCTTTAGTAAAGGATATTCCTACAAGGAAGGTGAAAAAGATTCATGAAAACAGAAGGAAAGAAAATTAAAATGAGGATCTGTTTCTTTCTTGAGAGTTCAGACATTTTAGAAAATTCGCCATACACTCGTTTCGGAAATTAAACATTTGTTCAAGTGATTTATGATTTGTGATACTTATGCAATTGTGATGTTTCAGGAAATTGCTCAAAAATTATTCATGTACTAGAGGAAAAGAAATTATTATATATGAATATTAAATATCAAAATGTGAATATTATATGTGAACATTATCAAAATAATCATTCATAAATAATTTATAATAATAATGATGAATAATTATTTCTGCAAAAACAATTACATACACGCAAAAAAATATATAAATAATATATAGTATAAAGTGTATTATTGTAACAAGTAACCGTTCCTCAGTTTGTAAATCTATGAAATATCCTTGTAGAATATATATTATTCAATACTCTTTCATGATTCTTTCCTAACTAAGACATTAACATTATTAAGACAAGTGCATTTATTTATATATTTGTGTCTTCTTGTATTTATTTACAAAATCATTTCTTCAGCAACGTTTTTCTGTTTTACAGGCAAAGCGAGCTTCGCGGTCGTAAAGTTGAATAATCCGCTGCGATAATACGAGAGTTCGAGCGAGTTTTCACATAAAAATGCAACTACGGCAGCGATGATTTTGCTGCAACAGCAAAAATTAAATCTACACAAGTAAGTATATCACTTGAATTCGCGCTTAACACGATCGGTGGCATACCGAACGCGAGCGAGGCTAAACGAAATTAACCGAACCGTCCATTCGAAGCGTAACGTCTCGCGCCGTGACGACGTTCGTTGCGCGTAGCGTTCTGTAACTCGCCATTTTTCCACACAGATCACAATCATGATCGACGAATCGTCGTTCGAGATTGTCGCCGAGACATTTGCCATGGAACGAGTATGTAAGTACATCCAGACATTTCGGAAATCGCAGAAATGTTACAGTCGTATGCGACGAAACAGTGGGACGGGGGGGGGGGGGGGTGTCATTCGGAGTGCATTTCGTTTCACGTTCAATTAACATACACACATCAATTCAGGAAGCTTTGATCGGGGAGTAGATCACCGAAAGATCGTCTTCGTAAAAGAACGAATGAGCGAACAGGGTACGTGCACGAAGGTACACTTATCCGACATTTTGAAATCGACGCGCGGCGCGCGTCGATCGGTGGCGCGAAACCGAGCGCGGCCGAGGCGGCGCGGAACCGGCCGAAGACGCATTCGAAGTGTATCGTTTCGCGCCGGCGGACGTGCGTGCGTCGTCATCGTGCGATTCGCGATCTTCCGCGTGCGTAGGAAGAGAGATCGGAAGCCGATTTGACCTGAGATCGTCTCCGAGGTCGCTTTCTCCCCCTGGGGTTATCGAGAGATCGAGACGAGTACGCTGGAGCATCGATACTTCGTCAAATTCATTTCGCCACCGTTACTCTGCTGGCGAGAAAGGAAAGTGAAGTTGGCCGGAGACCATGGCTTTTAGAACTTATCGTTTCGCTCGTTGATCTTGGGAGTGCCGTGAGTGTTTGTGAACAGTTGTGGAATGATTGTGTGACAAACGCTTGTTCTGGGAGGTGTATGCTGTTACCGCATCTCTCGATTCTACGGCAAGGAATAATTTTTCCACGAAGAGAAAGATACCGCTAACGAAGTCGGAACAGAGTACGGCGGAATCAGTGAGTACTGCTTGCATTAGGTTGTATAAGGTTGTATTAGGTGTAAATGGGCTGCTTTCCTTTTAGCGACACAAGCATCATTCTATCTGTTTTTAACATTCATAAATAACAAAGATAGAATGACACTTAAAACTCGCTGAAAGAAAGTCATGATGTATAAATATTTCATATCAATAGTAAGTGAACGCAGCGAATAGATCACTCCGGTCTAGATGTTGATTGAATACAAGTGAGTCGAATAAAAAGTATCGGTAAAAGATATATCGGAAAATTGCAGATGTATGCAAATGTACGAAAAAGAATGAAAGGTATATTTTCTCTTCACTGATAGAAATGAACGACATTAATTAGTACACCAATGTAGATTAACTTTAATCTTGCTTTAATTTATTTTTATCTTTTTTTGTTCTAAGGATTAAAAGAAGCGTAAGTAAATCAAAATTAAAGTACTAACAATTAGAAAAAGATAAAAAGTAAGCCAACTGAGTCAATACATTGGTAGAAATGGACTCGAGAAAATAATAATAATTTTTATCTTATTAAAAGTTATCAGGCAAAAAGAAATGAAAATTTTCTATTCCTACTTTTCTAGAAATAATGTTTATTTCAATTAAAACTCAAGTACTTAATCTGTTTCATGATGTTTCGTAATCGATTTAAAAATAAAAATGTGTAAAATTCAACTTCATCAACTGCAGAATAGCCTCTTTCTAGGTAACTGTGAATCTCGTCATAGATTCCTCGTTTTGTTGGCAAAATTCGAATAAACTCTTCAAATATTTCATACAATCATAATAAATTGCAGTGAATCGCGATTCCACCGTTAATCGTACCTCTTCGGCTTCAATTGGCGACGGTGGGTTGCCGTTGCAGAGTGCCACTAGTCGTTGTATCGGCGCATAGATGGACGCATGATGCAGCAAGGGATATTTCGACCTGCCCAGAAGTTTCCTTAGAAAGGCGAGGCAGACTGTTCGCATGCCAGGTGGCGTTTCCGCGCTGGCCAGTGTCGCCAGGAGATCCAAGAGTTTGTGCTGCAAAAGATACTCTAGGCAAGGCCCCGGTTCATTCTCTTCCTTCTCCTCTTGCAACAAGATATCCAATAACACGTCCAGATGTCGGGGTATGCTAGTGTTTTGCACGGGCACCTTGCAATCGGTCAAGTGACTCACATAGAAGTTCATCAATTGTTTCCAGTGGTAGGTGAAGTCCTGCAACGGTGTCGCCGGCGGGGCTATCTGGAAACAGAGGCAAATATCTTGAAACAAGTTAAAAGAAAAATCTCAGTTTTGAAATTCGTTTCGTTAGTCAAAAAGTTGTGAGTTATGTACCGACAACTAGAGGTATTATATAATCGAGAATTATTGATAATTCTAAGCCAAACACACGTTAAAAAAAATTGTCAAAATATAAATCATAATTACGAATTGAATTCTGATGTATTCACGTCAGATTAATTTGACTTGTTAAATGATTTAATTTTATCGTATTGTTTAATATGTAAAAGAAGGGAAGAGACTAAAGACGTATTTTTAAATTTAATTGCACCTATATATGATAAATGTTATCAGTAATTCCGAAACGTATTATATAATCGAAAATTATTGATAATTCTAAGCCAAACACACGTTAAAAAAAGTTGTCAAAATATAAATCGTAATTACGAATTGAATTCTGATATATTCACGTCAGATTAATTTGACTTGTTAAATGATATTTAATTTTATCGTATTGTTTAATATGTAAAAGAAGGGAAGAGACTAAAGACGTATTTTTAAATTTATCTATATAAATTGCATCTATATATGATAAACGTTATCGGTAATTCCGAAACATTACTTTACACGACTCATGCGAATGTCCTTGTTTTCCGTTCAGAAAAAAACGAAGAATTCTGGAAGTAATATTTCATATTTATTTTACCCTTATTCTATCCAATTGATGTTTTTTTCATACATTTAATTTTACACTTGCTTTGGTTTTTACCGTATAAGTTTACGGGTCGACTGATTCTCAATTGAAAAGCATCTTCAACTGCGAAAACATCACGGGAACAAATGTACAGGTGCGGGAAAACACTACTTTAAAGATCGTTAATTTGATGTATAACCTACGTTCGAATTTAAATGAATTCTGTCTATGGACTCAACTGTCAGTCCACATATGTCCCCTTGATAGCGACCTAGAACTACGGAAAAATATTACGATACAAGTAGTCTGATAAACATTCCTTTCCATCAACATATCGTGTTCTTATCAATTTTCCAGAGATCGCAACATTAGACCTAGGTGCAATGTGTCAAACGCCGCACCTTAGGTTCCTCTCTTTCGTCACGGAAAGGAAACCAATTAACATATTCGTTATCGCGGAATGCAAGGACGAAACGCAACTGCGCGATTCGCAGCAGACGCTATCATTGTCGTCGCCGTTGCCACCGACCGATTATCACTCACCACGTCAATGGCATTCTTCAGGGCGATCTGAATGCCGCTGATCATGTTAACTCGCTCGCGGGGGATACACTCGCGCGTACAACCCTTGCTCTCATCCGCGGACTCGCGTGACGTTCCCGCGTAGCAGACGTAACAGCGTTGTCCAGTCGCGCCTCATCGTGCGGCAGAACGAATTTTTCCCAACAGTGGTTTTCCGCGACTTTGACGTGTCCCCTCTCCCCACGATGCCGGACGATCGAAGGTGCACCAGGTGGCGACACCGGCCTCACATGCGCGCCCGTGCGACGGGTACACCCGGGAATGTAAACAGATGCACGCCAGAAGATCGTGACGGTACGATCGAGAACGTTAATGTAGGAGTTTTCAATTTTTCAGTCATATTAAAATCTCCGACCGGGGAGGCCGGATAAGTTTTATTTTTGAAAATTATGTAGAAATAAAATATTTTATATTTATGTATTTATTTATATTTTATATATTTACGTATACATTTTATATTTATTTTAAAATTCTTGTTTGTATCATAAAAGATTGACGCAGCGAAAACTACAGAACCAAGAGGTCAATAATATATGTAATGTCGACATTTCTTCGCGGGTCGGATAAAACTTCTCGGGGGATCCCTACATTAATGGCGCTCATGTATTTTTTTTTTTCATTAAATCTTGTTATCAGGAAAGTAATAACCGTTCTGCATATATGACTCTATTCTTCTTGAACGAAATATTGTACAGGCCAGAATTATTTTTTCATAAGCGTTTAAGAAAAGGAGTATCTTCTCGTTCCCAAGTAATTTTTCGAGAATGTAACTTTTTACACGCAGTAATTCAATAGCATTGAAAAGAAATAATAACGTTTATTTGTACGATTATTTATTCTCAACAGTAACGTGTACGTAACAACAACGTCAATAATGTTCTAAATGTAAAAAAGTCACTAGTTCCAGGGCAATATTGATGATGTGTATTGTACTCGCTCACTCACACTCGCTTTCCTTCTCTTTTCCACTTTCCCGTTTCCATAAATAATTTCCAGTGACGTCTTACGGCAGTAAGGAGAAATCTTTCTCTCAAAATATGATTGTTACACATTTTATATTTTATTTCCTTAAAATTTACTTTTTTCAGAAAAAGAAAATATTTTTCAAATATTCTCTCTAAAAATTTTTATGTAATCTCACGAATAATTTTTTTGTTTATAGTAATATTATCGATTAATACAAATTTGTCTTTATTAAATATCTTTATATTTATTAAAACTGAGGAAGAAATATGAGATTGAAAGTATTAAAAGAAGAAAAAATCATTTGCACTCGTCTCACGCTTCATTAACTTTTCACTTTAATTACATTCCGGTATGAGTACTCACCGACTTGAGTGCTCGCAATCGTCGCAGCATGGCGACGAAAAAAGATCGCGAAATTTATAAGAATTGTCAGATTTGAAAATTCCGAAATGTACACGGTGTCGTTGAAAACTAGCGCACTAAAATACTACAATGCCACTCACGAACTTTATCATTTTATCTCATTAGGCCTTATCGCAATAAATGATAAGGACACACACTCGATTAATAACCGACAAAATTTTCCGAATGTTTTATCTCGCATGCAATCGTCAGAGCTATGTAATAATATGATATACAAGGCGTAAATAAATAAGATATAGTTAATATATATAGAATGGAATAAATTTAATTTTTTTTATTAAATTTCTTATAATAATTTTGAATTTTTCAACATTAAGCTTTTCAATTTGCAAGTACATGATTATACTACTTGAAGTATATTTTTGCTTCACTATGCTTCTCTCTCTCTCTTCAAAATTCTATTTAAATTTATTTGACATTAATTGAACAATGTAATGTCGCGATCTATAGTATTTTTTCTCCTTGAAATTTAATTTTTATACGTATCCTATTGACCGATAACTATAAAGGCAGTTCGATATTTTCTTTGAGAAAGAGTCGTTTTTAAATCGGTGAAAAATTTGAAGCGATTTGATTTAACGATTTAATGATTTAAGGACGTAATAAAATCGCGTAATAAAATGAAAGGATCAACTGAAACAATACTCAAATATCGATGAAAAACTTTGTTTATTCTCGAATTTGCCAATCGTTTGTCGTTTCTGACAATCGCTAGATCTATTTATCATCGATTTAATTCATTTACACTAATCAATATTTTTATTAACAATCAACAATTGACAATATGGCCACTCAACATTTCTTCTTGCCGGCTCAATATATCCGACGATTTTCTCAGTTTTATTCAAATACATCTAACTCTCTCGCTAATTTTTCTTCGCAGAATCACGGGATAATTAATCGATTACATTAACGATATACGTATCGATATACGAATCATTAACGAATCAGTTAATTAGCGATCGTCTACTGGATCACCACCACAAAAAAGGATGTTTACATCCTTGATTTTCCAGTTTCTCGCAAGAATATTAACTAAGTAGTTACTGTTCTCTAATTCGCTAAGTTACTGTTTTGTGCTCTATGTACAAGAAGTATTCATCGCGCAATTTTTTGTTTGTATTGAGTTCATTTCCTTTTAACTGCACTCTTAAAACAAGGTTACACGCCTGCCAATATTATTTTAAAATCTTTTTTTTTTTTTTTAATAAAAAATACCCATAATCTAGATTTCGACATTTGAATACGTGTATGGGCCCTTTTTCTAACAAGATTTGAGAAACCCGTAAAAGATCTAAAACATCTTGAAAGAAGGAAAAAGCGTAAAAAGTGCAGCTGAAACGAACACAAGAAAGATCTTTCAATTTCTTCCCCATACTCGACCGTTCTCACTCGCCATTCACTCCATCGCTCTCATACGTTCGATTTTATAGTACATGTAATTAAATTGCAGCTAGCTCGCTACCGACAACCGCGTCTTCACCGCCTCTGCGCCGCCACTGCAGCGACTAGTGCGGCGCCACGGCCACTACCGTCCTCCGAGAGCATCAAGTCAAACTGTAACAAACAAATTGGTGGCATCAATGAGAATAAACATTATTTTGTTTATCATGTAGCGTTGTTTTTGCAATCTCCGTCATAACTCTTAATTAGCTTCTGGATTAAAATTTTGTGCTTCAATTTTGCTTCGTTTAACACCTTAGAACGAATGTGTTGCAAGATCAAGAGCACTAGTTTGTAATATTCTTTATTTTCTGCATCGTTCTCACCTTGTACTTCTGAAGCTCGCTGATCTTCTCTGTCATGAGGTCGTGGAAATGCGGGTGAAATCGATATACCGACCCGTCGATGCCCACCGTGACGTTGTTCTCTCCCATTTTGTTCAGCAGCGCTGCTATTCCCGCGCTTACCAGATGTGCTGCTCTCCTCGATACCAGCGAGCATACGTATCTCACATTCTCGCAATCTTGATCGCTTACATTCCGCATTCCTAGCTCAGCCAATACTTCCCGGCAATTCGTGTACCTTCCCTTCGGATCGCTGAAATACAAGATTTTCAATCGTAACTACTCAGGATTTTCCTCAGCTCAATCCTCAATCATACGGGACGAGTAATTTTGATCGACTTCGTCGATTTTTATTCGATCGCCACTTCTTGGAAAGACAATGGCAAACCACTGAGAGCATCCAAATACTCTCCAGTTGGGGGTTGTGCTTGTAGCCGACTACCACATCGCGTAAAAAAATATAAGTTATGAATGGAGAAAATGAAGGAGTATCTTCGAACAGGCCAAGACCCATACAGAGTTGTCGAGCCGATGATGATGATGAATGGTATACGGAATTTATTAGATAAGCGAATACAATTAAAGATTACGTAATCCAATGTATGGTGACGACGCGTTGGTCTAAAAAAAATCGAAGATTCACATTCAAAAATTTGACCAAGAATCGTTGGTTTTTATTCAATCGTCACCTCTGCTAACCTGCATTGGTCAGCGTGATAGAATAAGGCTAAATATTTCTGAAATTATGTCTTTTACTTACTTTTCGATCTCGGAGACATATTTTGTGAAGAACTTGCCGCGTTTTCTGAGATCGTGGGGAAATTTGCCGCCGAAGAGAAGGCCGGCGTTCACCAGCTTCTCGAGAACCAACCTCGCCAATTCACCCATATACATTCCTGAGATCATTTTTTCAAACAGCTGCTTGTTAGGGTTGATAGAGTTGTCGTCTATAGCACGATCGAACTCTGTTATCACAAAGTCTAACGTGCCCTGCTCGCCAAACGCACCCCATTCGGTGTTGATGAGCATATGAGGTTTGTGCGGGGCATAGTTGCCTGGAATCGCACACTGTGCGTTCTGTGTCTTTTCGACGTAGCAGGCGTTGCTTCCAGTACCTGTAATTATGAGAGAACTATATATATTTCAAATTTACAAAGAGAAAATCAATTTAATATATAACGTATCTAATAAATTATTACGTATCTAATAAATAATTTATTTGAGAATAGAATTAGCGATACGCTGAGAGTTTAATTTTGTTCAGCAAAATTACTTTATACATGTATCACATGGTCTACCATTTAATCCTGTAAACTTATTTAAATTTTTGAAAATTTACTTACCTAAATTAATTAATATTTTTTTGCATTGCTACGATAATAATTCATTATATAAAACTTTTTCATAAAAATAAATGCTGTATACGTACCGACGATTAAACCGATTCGACAGTTTCGATTCTTCCAAGCGCATGACATTAAAGTGCCGGTGGTGTCATTTAAGATTGCACATACATCAATTTTTACGTCCTGTGGGAAATATAGAATGATTATATTCACATCAACCTCTCTATTCCCCTTTAATATCCTTGTATAACATAAATATTAATATCTTCAAACGTCTCTCATAACAGTCGAGAATAATAATTGCAGAATAACAAGAGTTAGATTTCAAAAATTCAACCCTCATTACAAATCTCTTTCAAATTATTATGTCTCGTTTATATGTCGTATTTGCTCATGCATAATGTCGCACTCACTTTTCTTCTACTAATTGCGTCTTCGAGGAGGGCAACGACATCCTCACCGATCACGCCGCTACAATCGAAGCCCTTGGTCCATCTCACCAGGTGGCCCTCTGTCAACCCGTATTGGGTTAGGGGAAAACTGAAGGTGAAGCCTAACGGTAGCACTTCGTTCTGCAAGTTCAGATCCTTTACGAACAATGCCAAACACTGAGCGATATGGTCGAACAGCTGGGTACCGGTTCCGAGCATCAAACTTTGAGGTATCGCGTAGATCTTGCTTTTCATATCGAAGTTCTGACCATTCAGTGTGATCAGCAATACTCTGAAATTCGTACCGCCCAGATCTAGCGCCAGGAAGTTACCCTTCTCTAGAAGAAGAAAGAGTGATAATCATTAAAGGGGATTCCAGTGTGACAGGTTTAAAAAATCAAATTTCTTTTACATAAATCGAAAGTATAAAAAAAGTATTAAAAAATATACTTATAAAATTTTGAACGAATTTCTAAAAATAAACCAAAGTTAGAAGCAAATTTGTTGAGCGTGTCAGACCTGAAATTTTCTAACGGCAAGCGGTAACCAGTAAACGAACAGATTTAAACTTGTAAAGGATTATTGACTTCATCTATTGTGTTTGGAATGTGTGCGTGCGACAAATAGTACCGTTTCGGCAAGGTAATAACCTTCAACAAACAAAAAAATGTTATGAAGTGTGAAACAAATCAATTCGAATCCTTCCTCGTGAAGAAAGCCTTGGAAATCGATTAGCGATTTACATTTGTCATGAGACTTTTGGGACTGTGTAAAGAAGACATAAATATATTTTGTGGCTTTATGGACATGTGTCGAGGTTTAAATACTACCGCGTATTACACTGTGGAAAACTTATTGATGGCAAATACAGTTTTCCTTCAATTAATTAATCTTGTAAAGTCGTTGAACCTAGCCGAGCAGAGCACATTCACGAATCGATTATCCAGTTGTAAGCATTTTGAAATTTAATGAAAAACTTTAAAACATTTTTCTCAAAACCATGCTTTTCAAGTTGTACAACTTGTACAGGATACAAGTTGTACAGGAACTTAAAAAGTTATCAACCGATCGATCTCGAATAAAGTCCAATTTAATTTGTTATAAAATTCTCCAAAGGTTCACCTAAATGGTTTAATGACTTCTGTCTTTCTGTAATTGGTCTTTTTTTCTTCAGGATATATTCTCTCCGAGCTCGTAAAAGTATGTTTCTAGAGTTTCCAGCCGATAATCATCACGAATTTTAAAAGACAACATTATCATAAGTAAATTTCACTAAAATATAATTACATGCACGCTTGTAATGAATTTTTACATTCCATTTTTATGTAAAGAAATTTTTGAGTCACATGAATTACACTCTACTCTTTATATGTAAACTCCACATATTTATATTTTACTTCTATTACTAATATGTTTCATTATATTATATTACTATTTATATTACTATTAAGATTCATTATATTACTGTTAAAATACATCGCGATTTACGACCGTATTGCCATGCTTTTTCATTTACCGGTGCCATTCGGTAGATCTTGCACGTATGTAGTGAAGCACTTGATGATCGCGTCGTCGTGGGTCTCCCTCGACAGGCCCCTATTGATCTCGTCGGTGATCTTCTGCATGAGCAGCCGGAGCTGGTCGTCGGATAGAACGAGGTCCTTGCAGGCATCTCGTATCTGCGGACAGAGAAACGAACGATGAGACTCGTTATCGATTTGCGTGGCAGTGTATCGGGTGACCTTGAGTTGTCCTTAGGTACCACTCGCGCCGCGCAACGCGACAGCCGAACGCAAGCATTGCATAACGCTCTCGCTCTTACTCTGATGCGCATATAACACTTCGAACATAATCGGTCCTTTCCCCATTGACCGCGACATTAGCGAAAAGTTCAATTCCCATTTCCCCAAATCGTGCTTCCTGAATTCTAAAAGTGATTTTAAATTGAATTTTCCTCGATTGTATTAAGGTAGTTGTTCCACCAAACGCGTTTTCTTAGGATTTTTTTGAAACTTTGACAGATTATTATTTAAGTGATTCTGCATCGACTGGTGCAAAATGTAATATTAAACAACAACTAATTTATTATTTAAAGATAGTTTTATTATAGCTTACTACACAGTTTCCGAAATATTATTAAAGAAATAATGAAAAAATTATTGCGTCTATTATTGCGTCTATTATTCTTTCTTCTTTTTGCGTCTATTATTGCGTCTGTTGCCCGATTTTTCAAACGGACAGTTAGTCGTACGGGATTGGCTAAAAATAGTACATAAACAGCAAAAAGTTTTGGACTTAGGAATTACGACTACTAACTGACTGTACGATGTATTCTAGCATAAATTTTTTGTTTCGACTGTCGTGAAACAACTACCTTAAACTGCGCGTTAACTTTTTATAGAAAAAAATAACGATTCTTATTGGACAGGAAAAATTTCTTTATATGTTAAAATTTTTTTCGATATATAACTTGACGTTTTTTTATGTATTCTTCATAGTCTCGAAAGTTTCAAGTCTTAAGTCTCGAAGTATTGTAAAGAAAAATAAGAAATTTTAATCTAATGCACTTAAGATCAAGTTTTCTTTTTTTTTTGCACCTCTGTGAGCATTAAGACTTGAAATTTTTGAAAAATTATGAGGAATAAGTGAAAGGCTATATATTTAAGCGTATGCTCTAAAACATACACACATTAAAGAAAAGAAAAAATGAAGAATAATAATAGTGAAAAATAATAGTTTGTTTAGACACTATTATTTCTCTTTACTGATACTGTTTTATTATAATTCAATAGTATATTTGATATCTAGAAAAAGTAGAAGATATTTAATTGAACAGAAGGAGGCACTTGAAATGATTGAGAGATATCATATTTCCCGCCAATTTCATACGTTCTTTCTCCCACCGAGAGCGTAATGAAATATCGATTTGTGACGTCACTGACACACCCGCCCGCCGACCAATAGAATTCATCATGAATGGATAACATAGTAGAATATGTGACAGCATGCAAAAGTACGTGGATATAATGCACGTGGCAGAACGTATCGAAAGTTTGGATTCAGTCTTTTTTATCATTAATCAATTTATCAGTCATCGTACGATATAGTCAGATCAATTTTGAACGAAAGTAAAATCTATAATTGCAAAATGTTATGTAATGTATAAAGCGTAATTCGGTAATTTCGATAATAAATATATATAAGTACGTGTGAATATATATTTATAAATTTTGTAATAATAAATAGATAAAAAGTAATAAAATAGAAATATAAGTATATCTCTCTGACACATATGTTCAATTAACATATTTATAAATTATAAATTAGTAAGAAACACATATATTGGATATATATACTTATGTATTATCGTATTATAAATCGTATTATAAAATCCGTACATTATAAAATTTGATTTAATCGCATCGAATTAAATTTACAATTGAAAACGTTTCAGAGAATAAAGTACAACCGCCTATTAACAATACACCTGTGCTCGATGGTCAGAGTTTCAATAATATCTTGTATTCTCACTTAGTATTTTCTCACTTAGTCTCGTTTACATAGTTAATTGCATGATTCGACTACTTTCAAAGCTGCTCGCAAAAAATCAAGAAAATAAATCGCGTATTGAAATACCGGACTGGCACCACTGATACACGTAACTATATATAGCTATTAACCCTTAACTGCATTCCATTCTTATCCTCCAGCCTATCTAGCCTGATTCCGCTATCTATTTCCCACTTCATAATATACGTATTATATAATTTTTATTACTTGCTAATTTTCCTTGAAAATAAAACATAGATCGTGTCATGTCGATAAAAGAAAAAAGTAATATGTCTCTCACAATTAATTTTTAATTGTGTTTACACATCACTTTTCAATTAAATTGTATACTGTCTAGTTCAATTAGATCATTGTCAGATAACTTTAGTGTAATATCAAAAATTATCATCTTCGTTTCTTCCTTAATAGAACTCTGTTTATTGCAGCATTTTATTGCAGTAACAACCATTAAATCATCTGTTTATTTCTTTATTATTCGTAAACATTACATGATGTCGAGATGATTCTCAGTGTGTTCGCAGAATACGATTAAATGATTTCAATATTACGTTGTTGACATCATTATCATTTAGGAGAGATGTGCGTTTCGTACGCGAGATCAATTCTATCGTGCATCCCTTCATACATTGTGACTGTAATCGGTTAATTTTAATTTTTTGTTCTCTTGAAACCCTCATTATTCATATTTTCATATCTATTCCTGTTTTAATAGATAATTATGCAATAATGAATCCCTAACGATTTTGTCAGAAATTTTTAAAAAGAAAAAAGAAAATTTTGAAATTACATTGTTTTAACATTACG
Source organism: Crematogaster levior (assembly GCA_901521435.1). NCBI lineage: Eukaryota > Metazoa > Arthropoda > Insecta > Hymenoptera > Formicidae > Crematogaster > Crematogaster levior. The sequence goes on from CABEGB010000722.1 coordinate 193,969, forward strand.
CGGTTCAAGTGATGTTATTTAATGTTTAATTGCCTCAATTAAGCTTAAAGTCTGAAGTCATTTATTTACTTTATTGAAAGTATCTGCTCATTCAATGACCTTCAATTACCTTTTTTAAAATATAAAAAATGTGTAATGTAAAAATGAAGAAATTTGACTCTAAAAAGTCTTCATTATATATAGTATTGAATATTTATAAATATTTATGTAAATACTTTATGTAAATTATGTAAATACTTTCAATATTTTTTTACTTGGCTACTATACTTTCAATTATATTTTTTAACGACAAAATCGAAAATTACTTTACTATTGAATCATTATTATAATTCATGCTTTTTGAATTTTTTTCTCTTAAGATTTTTTACATCCTGCTGTTCAGGTCGGTAACCTATTCCTCTTGTCTATCATATTATTTTAGTGTATACACTCAAATAATCAATAAATTACTTTAGTCTGCCCATAACCATAAATACTTTCTCATCTCTTTTTTCCTCTTTTAATGTTCCCTCCGACCTTGCTTTCTAACCTTGGCTCCAATTTTACAATCTATCCTGTTCTCGACATCCCTAATCTTCTCTCATCTTCTCGACATTTTAAATGCAGGCAACTCGAAGAAATGCATGACAAAAGTCCAACTTTAAATTGTATCTGGTTTAAATGTCACGGAAACTTATTACTGTTAGGAACGCTAAACAAACATATAATTAATTATTTATATGATGAAACACCTGATCAAAATCCTTTCACATTTATTTTTTTTTAGCCGACCTGGGTCTTGCGATCAATTTACCGAACTTCTCCTCAAACGTCTTCTAATCCAGGTATTACACACTGCCACATAAACAGACATACACAAACACGGATATACATATATTTTGCTCTTTAAGCTCCTTCACTGTTCGATCACTCGCTCACCTCCTGCTTGATCAAATCATTGCACGATAACGTCTTCATGGCCCTCCCAACCTCGGTGGCACGGTCCTCGAGCAGCTTCGTGATTGCTGATTTGAACGACCAGCGATAGGAGGAAAAATGTAAATCGAACGCACGTCGATTTCTTTTTCTATGACTTTCGACTTTGTGTCGATGTAATCGACGGACTTAGTTTAGCTGTAGGAAGTGGAGTTTTCGATTCTTGATAAATATACGAGTTACAAGGTGTCTCTTTGAACTTTGTATCGCGACTGGCTGGAACGACGGCGCCTGTTCGTTCGTTCCCCACAAGAACGATTCTGTTGGAGGGAATAGAACCTGTATTTGTAGTGGGGCGAAAGGAGGCCATGGAGGAGGCAATGATACCAGTGACGAATTCGTTTCCTCGATTTACCCGCGATTTTGTTCAGCTAGTTACGAAAAGATTTGTTCTTTTCCTTACGAAGGGATTTAACAGAATATTCTATTATATTATATTAAATCACATGTGTAAAAAATACAATTCCTGAAAGATTCAATTTTATGTAACACTCATAAGGTGTGTGAATCTGGGAGTTGGGCAAGACAAGCTTTTACTAGATTTACCTTCTGATTTTTATTTCGTTATATATTTTATTCTTTTCTATTTTGGTTTATCTTTAGATATTATCTCATTTTATTTTACGTCGCTTTTGAGTTACACTTTATGGGAGATTGTACGAATACCATAAATATAAATGACAGTTGCGTAATCAATATAGTACAATATAGTATCAATATAATATTTAATGAGGTGTTTAACATCTACTTAAAACTTATTACCGTCGGAGTTTTTCGTGCATAAATATTTTTAAAACTATAACTATATTAGAGAAAGCTGTTTAAGATTACTTAAGGAAATAATTCCGCTCGATATCAATAATAACATTTGAAAAGAAATATAATGGTCTTTAGGTCACCTGATCGAACTAAAATAAAGATGTCATTTAAAACTATACAAAAACATATAACTAAGATTTATTCAAAATAAATGTTTAAGATTATTGTTATGTCTATCGAAATATTAAAAATTGAAATAACATTACTTTTTAAGTTACTTTAAACTTTTCAAGATTTAGATTGATTTTGAATTGAGTAAATAATTCTTTAACACACTAAAGATTTAATTTAATTATGCAGTTTATTTTAATTAAATTAAATAGAAAATTTAATAACAAACTTAATATTTAATTAAATACTTTTTTATTTTTTAAATAAATTTGAAATGTTCTAAATGTTATAAAAATTACAATATTTAATTAATATTTTTATTCCTCTTATTTATTTTAGTCATACGAAGATTTTAGATCGTAAAATAGAGATCGCCCAGTTTCTAATGTAATGAGCCGACACTGCGGCAAATCGGTTAGTGGTGGAAGAAGGAAACGTGTGGGGTGGCATTGATAGCAGTGAAAGAGGGGTAACTTTCCCCTCGCATACATTCGCTGTTAAGGTGGAGGCTCGTCCTCAAGGGCAAATAGATCAAACATTTCTTGAAATGGGTATTTCCCGTATTATCACTATCTACATTGACTGACCAATACTTAATTATGCTTCCGTTGATTATTTAAATATATGATAAGATACCGTTTATACTATCCTCCAAGTTGGCTTTAATCTTCAACAAGATTTTCATGGAAAATATACCCCATGGGTTTTAATGATTTGGAAAATTATATTACTAATTTTATCGTTAAATGTGTTAGTCAAAATATTATGATTAAAGTTGGTGGAGGTAACTTAATACCTAGTTTAGATAAAAATGTCATTAAAATTGAATATTATTTGTACAAATTGCTCTAAAATTTGTCTCTAGCAATTTTATAGCATTATATAAAAATACCATTATATAAAAATTCTATTCTATTAATCTGTATCATTCTTATGTGTGAAAAAAATCATTCATAGACAAACTCGAGTTAATACCATCAGATGGCAGAGCTATATTGATCGTTAATTAATTAATTAATAGAATTTATTGGAGAATTTATCGAAGATTAATTGTATCATCATGATAAAATTCGTCATTCTAGAGCATTTAAAGGGTGATGCAACTTTCCAGTGGGTTTGAACATGTGGGAGCGAAAGTCGGGTCGCGATTGGTCGACCCCGGGGGCTCGCGCGTTCAATCTCTCGCTGGTGACGTCATCAAGTCTCTCCTTAAAGAGACGAAAATGTACTGCTACTGTACAAACTGTCTCGCTTTCTCGAGCCGCAATCTCTTTATTTTCTTTCAGAGAATTTTTTTAGATTTTTTTCAAAGAAAGATCTCTTTTTTTCTTCAGTACGTGTTATATTTTGTTAACTTAACGATTTTCTCTCTTTTTTTTTATGATTTTTCCTCTCCGTTTCATATTTTTAATGACGTCAATTATATGCATAACATGAAACTAGAATAATAAACGATAAAATTGCATGATATTATAAATATTTAACTGCATTTTGTTATTTTTAATTTCAGATTTAATCTCAGACTTTTTTATGGCGATCGTTTTACGCATCATGTGATTCATTCGTTAGAAATGTGCAACGTGTTGCAATTGAGCACGTAGCTTACGTTATCTGTGATTCTGCGAAAGATACTAAGAAATTGATCTTTATTAAACTTAGGTGTCTTTCTGAATACTCAATAAACATAAGCCGAACTGATAAGCCACGATCGATAAGATAGCGTCTGCTCAGTTGTCGGTTATTAATGCAATTTAATTTCGATATTTTTCGTACACTTACCCTATTATAGAGAAGCACACATTGAACAAAGAATAAATATAATAAAAGTGCAATATTTTTTTTGCATATAAATATTTACATATAATGAATATGAGGATATTCGTAAAAAGAGAAATAACAATTAAATGATTTTTATAGTCACATAAGATTTTGATTCATTATCCATTTTTCACGAAGGAAAAATTCTTCTTAAAAAATACTGATCCTTTCTCATTTTAACATTTCTAATATAACATTTCATGTAAATCTTTTTTAATGCATACGAAATAAACTATCTCAGCATATTATTTAGTAAATCATCTAATTCTAATACTTCCTTATCTTTTCTGAGTTATCTCCCGATATTATCAAACTTTTGATAAAAATTTTCGTTTTATGTCTATTTCTATCATTGCAGATTAACTTTAATTTCAGTTTAACTTACTCTAAGAAAAAGCTAAAAAGAAAGATTAAAATCGAATAAACTTAATCTGCAATAATAGAAATGGATGTAACAGAAATAATAATTCTTCGAGCACAGGTATATACAATGTGTTTACAATGTGTTTGCAAGAAAACCAAGGAACCAATGTTAGTATCAGTTGATATCCAGATGGAAAGTAAATATTTTTAGTGATACAGGTTTGCGTCTTGTCAGCTGGTACGAATTTTTTTCCACATAAAGAATTTCAGCATATTTCTTTTCTCTTTTTCAATTATATATTAAAATACAGCATAAAATATCAGATCTCTTATCTCAGCAAGAAGGATCGGTGAGAAAGAGCAACTCTTGTTCGAGAATATCCGGTATTTGTGTACAAATACTGCATGAGACGGCCGGAATTTTTTTCAATGAACTCATGGCATCACTGACGTTGATAACCCTGTCAGAGTTGTAATTAATAATTGGTCTTATCGCAAAAACAAACAGCTCTCGATTATATTGTCATCCGGTAGCTTTGCGTATCTTGACGAATTTTTCGTTTCTCGATAAGAGCCGAAACATCATTCGTATAAATGATGAACTTCACCCGCATAAAAATCTTTTATTTTTCCTTCTGTATCAACAATGATCAAAGTCCGTGTGTAAATAAGATTGTTTAGGTCAATATTTCGTTAGGGTTATCATAACATATACATTCCTCGAAGCGCGATGCAATGCATTTATTTTTGCAACGTAGAGAAATGATAAATGATAATCGTCCTCGATATTTTTATCATGAAAATATTGTCTTTAGATCGAGCGAAAAAACTGCGGTTAACATTCCATTCTATGTCGTCGGCTATACGTATGGCAGAACGTATGTTAAAAGGATATCCAATAACTCTGCCAATATATTTTAGGCGTATCCCTCTCGTCTTCTCTTTTTCTTTCTCTCTTTCTCTCTCTGTCTTTGAAGAGAAAAGCGTACGTTCGAACGTTCACGTACGCACTTCTCACGTGTACGAGCACACGTGGATCTTCAAGAGAGAAATTTGAAACTTCTAAGTCTCTTTTTCTCTCTCATTACTCTTAAAGATAATAATAATTTGAATTAAGAACCTTCCGACATTTTTGTTTAAACCAAAGACACATTTTCTTATTGCGTGTTTTTATGTTTACTTATGTCACTTTAAAGTCATAAAAAATAAAATGTACAAATTTCCCAATTTTTTTTCACGTTTCCGCGAATCGATTATAATTTAAGAAGTCGCGGTATTTTTCGCGAAAAACAAAAGATTTGCGAAAGAATCACATCACTTCGCACGTGCGATACTTGTTATCATCGTGAGACATTTGCGGAAATGTACCGTAAAACTTTTTAAATCCCACATTTTATTTATAACGACCCTACTCCAGATAACAGCCTGCGGTTACATATTGTTAGCCTTGCAGTCGAGTGTGTCGTACTTAATGCGACTAGAATACATTTTATAATTGTATATGATCGAAGTGTAAGTGGAGATAGGATTCAGCGAATGCTTCGAACGTCACGTGAAACAGGATCGTCACTATGTTACGTAATAGCCAATGCACGATATTGTTAGTCATTACTTTTATGCGCTGTGCACGGTAATATAATACATGACATACGGCGACCAATGGTCGATGTAGGTAATAACAACGTTGAACTGAAGCGTCTCGATTAGTCACACGCGTAATGATTTAAGTTGTTTACACTTCAATCTTTCTTTTTTTTTGCGTTCGTGATTGAGAAAAAGGAGTGCAGGTGAAATGTACGTGTGTCCCGTGAGAGATTTTTTTAAGAATTCTGATTAGTCAAAACAATTGAAAAATATCAATAAACAGTTAAAGTGGGTTGTTTGTGTCTAATAATAATTATGCGAATTTATGTACAATTTAAAAAATGCAACTGCTAGTTTACGATGGATTCTTCGTTGAAACAATGGGATGCTTAGATAAATTGCTGGACTTAAGAAGAGCTTCTCTTCAATAAATAAAAAAAAAAACAATTTAAAAATATTGACAAAAAAGAAAGAAAATAAGAAGAAATATCTTCCAAAAGAAATTGTCTGTATTCAAAAATAGTAAGCAATATGAAGAGAAAACGTGAAATGATAAAGATAACATATAGAAATGACAAAGACATAATATAGAAAAGTATTTGACTAATAAAAGAACTTTTTATAAAAGTCATAACGTAAAGGATACATCTAGAAAGATAGAAGGATATATCTGGATATACCTGAAAATTCCTGAAAACATTTTCGAAGACTAAGGCCTTTTTTAAGACAAGGAGGGAAAATTTGCGGCGCTGTTACAATGCGACAAACCGAGAACTCTTTTTCATGTTTTAACGAACGGAATGAGATAACATTCGTAACACATTATTAATATTCAATGACAATGACGTCACGCGAGCACGTCAATCGCACTATTATTATTTAGCAATTTAGTACTCATCAATAGCGTATCTTTTGATTGAAATTTACACGTCATGCTAAACATTACGTAAAATTCCGTACAATACTTGGTAATCTGACAATCAGTGATATTCATTTATCGAAATGCGTCCGGTGATAAAAACAGGAGGAAACGAAGAATAGCTTACTCGGACAGTCCTCTACTTTCTGCTAACAATACAAATTTTTTTCCTAATGAGTCACTGTATATATCATATTTCTTGCAAAATATGAATTTAGATATCTCAAGGATTTTAAACAGACATTGGATCGTTATGTTTGAAATGTCCTTTAGTCGACAAAGTGTAATATATTAATGTCGGACTTCAGAGATAGACTCAGTATATCATATTTTTAAATGCTTGAATCTCATCTGCATCCCAGGACCCCACAACGATTCTCATTCCAATAATTCGACCAATTTTCGAGGAAATATTATGTTCATCCATAAATTCGTGCAGATTTTTGCCCAATTGGCAAAACTTTGAATCCAGTTATTAAAAATTAATTAATAATTATTATATATATAATAGTAAAAAACTATTAATAATTATTAATAAAATAAATTACTAATAAGATTAAAAATTAAAAATTATTAATAAAATGCATTTTTTTTTTTTCAATTTTGTTTAAAAATCCGAAACTTACTGGGTCAACCATAATTTCTACTTATTTCCTATGTTTTATCGAAAATAAAACACACATTGTATAAATTAAAACAATGTTTCGAAAGTTATGAGCTTTTTTATCTAATATTATTTGTGTGAATTTATGTAATTCTCTTAAATTCTCCTTTTTTTTCTTTTTTTCTCTTTCAATCTTTTCCTACAATTTTATATTTTCTGATATATTCTATATTAATTTAATGTAAACTAATTTAGTATAATATATAAAAAGATTGAATTGCCTGTTTAGATACTTCCGGGGTGCACATTTCCGCATCGTTGCTCTTGCAACAAGGTCTTCGAATGAGCACCGTAACTGGCTGGAATCAGTGTGCCAAGATTGTGCTAGCTGGTTGATATAATTTCTTACATAAGCAAATGTATCTCCGATAAGAAATCTCTAATGATTTGCAATTATAAAATTCAAATTGTTTTCAATTATATTTCCGAGTACATGTTTTTTTTTCGATATTAATGATGAAATTTTCAATATTATTGCAACATATTGCACGTAATTTGCATTTAGTCAAAATGTGACTGTTTTCTACATATGAACATCCTACATATAAATGTTTCCTACATAACCTAATACGATCATGATTATTTATTAGCGATTATTACAATTACCAAGTTTGCTCCGGGCACGTATCCCTGTTCCATGTTTATGACAAACAAATACTTTCTTTAAGAATATAAATAATTTTTGAGAAAAGTCAGAAACAAAATCTTGGGATGACATATGGACCGCAATGACATGCGTTGAAAACATATGGTTATTTTTAAAATAGACATGCTACTCTCGGAAATCGATAATCAAGACAAAAAGAGAAATATGATAATTTATGATTTTTATAATCTTTATTTTACGTATTAAAAAATTTTTTTTTCTTAAAGTATATAGAAACATATCTTAAAACTTTTAATCTTATTTAAAATATTTAAAAAAAAAAGACATGAATTAAGATGAACTTAAGTAGATATTTTCTTATGAAAATATTATACACATATATACTTAATTTATTTTCCTTTAAAATTAACATTTGAGTATATAATGTAAATATAACAAAAATTAGATGTAAGTACTGAAATAATAGCGCTCTGTATGAATATTTTCCTCAAATATTCTATAATAAAACTAGACCGAAATTACTAGACAAAAATTATTTCTTTAATTAAATTCGCAATAAAGTTACAAGGAAAAAAGATCCAAATACACAATAAAAATATAAAATCCAATTATGGCTAATAAGAATCATCAAATGCATTTCTAACAAACTACAGCAACAATACAATACTTTGTTCTTTTATTTATTTCTGCAATTAAATTCACTACTAAATAATAAAACATAATTATACGAAAGAATTCAAAATCTAAGAATCACTAGAATATTTATGAATAATGATTGCCCGAATGCAATAGCGATGCATTTTCCTCGTATGAAATCCTGTACAAAAGAAACGTGCAAATTACCTCGTCTGTCGGACTTAGACATGCTTCCGGATCCTTGTTCTCGTATTTCCGTATGTCCTTTTTGCTGTAACACTTGCATATCCTGCTGAATAATGACCTGTTCTTCGTCTTCATTTTTCGTCAGCTCACCTTGACACTGACCTTGACCCTGACCCTGACCCTGACCCCGACCCTGACCCTGACCTCTCTCTTACACTTTCCTAGTAAAACGGTGATTCCGTGACTAATCCTTGCGAACGACTACTGTTTGGTTATTGACTGTCCCAGAACAATATCAAGAATCATCTGACCCTGAAGAAACTCCAACGAAATAATTTTATCTGATGCGTTATTAGCGCCATCTAAAGGTGTTCCTCTTTCGAAATATAACGCGCATGAGAATTGAAAATCGATTACGTGGGCGTCAGCCTAAATCAGTCGTATCGAGATTTCAAAAATTTCTAATTTTGTGCGAGAAGGAAACGAAACGTGATGTTGCATAGAGAAAAAAAACGACACTTTAAAGGGGAAAGATGAGATGGGAGGATCATAAGGGATGGGATATCGCATCTTCAATGGCGTAAATTCTATGGAAGTGGATTTCTCGCGAAAGTTCAAATACTTTTTATCTCTGAAATATCTGTCTTCCTTGGAGAAGCAGAATGTCAAGAAACTGACGAATCTGACGTCTTAGAGCAAACTACAGCTGATATCTAATTATTGATAAAAATTCGACAAAATACTCTAATTAAATTGAAACGTACTCAGGAGGAAGATTCGAACATCCCGCCATTTTGCTTCTCGCAGGATCATTCTACGCAGGATCATTCTGAGAGCGCTACCTTGTCATAATTTCCTGACACGAGATTCAAACAGCTTACAAGATTTCACATTATTTCAGAAATAAATTTCAGATCCCTTTTTAGATATACAAATGTGTTCGGAATATTAGAGATATTCAAATACTTTCCTTAAGAGATGCCTGTATTTTTCTATTTTTACGGAAATACAAAACGATTTAGAAAAATTAGAAGTAAAACAGATAGGCTCTCAGTCGCGAGTAAAAGGAAATATATGGATTTGTGTCACATCACGTCATTGTGTCATATTGAAGACAAAATATCGTCGACAACAATCCCATAAATCCGTCATCATATCTTTACTGAGCCAATAAAATGTGTTTTAAAAATAAAATATACAAGTTTACTTAGCGCTCTAGCATTTTTTTGTTATGCGTAGATAAGAAAATATTGTGAGAAAATATTGACGGAAATTTAATCCGTTAGCATTATTTCACGACTTAATTCCTCCTTTTTCATCTTGCCGACGGGCTTTCATTGTGACACGCGCAATGACCAGCCGCTCTATATATCGCGAGTAACAGAAATAAAAATGTTATGTAAAATATTTGAATTGCAAAGATTTAAAATTTATTAATAAATGAATATGTCATGTCTGTTGAGCTTATCGAGTTAGATAACGGAATCGGTTCTCCCTTATCTTAGGAATTATCTCTCTTCCGGAGAGATCAACTTTTCGGAATACGACGGAAATGCGATATATGCAAATCGCCCAAAGAGGAGATAAATCCCGTTTTGCAGATTATGAGACGTCAGATATTTTCCCACGTCGTAAATCATATGAAGTTCAACGTGTTTCTCGCTATGTAGAACATTGAATTATTTGGGTCCGGTTCACGGGGTACGTTAAGGACAAATGAGTAGTTCTACACAAAAACTTGCGGTACTTACGCAACGAGGGTCAAGGGTGCCGTGAAAGGAGGGAGGGATCATCGACTCACCGATTGGTCAATGTGCTCCCATTTTTCCCCAACATAGTTCCAGACTTGTTCGGTCATTGTCCGTGAAAAAAAAAAGAAGAAGAAACAGCAAAAACACGAGAGCGAGGTAGAAAAAATATCGATTAGAGGTCGTGATTAGCGGCAAGCAATCACGACACTCTCGGGATCACTGTGGACTTGCATCATTTGCAGCCGATGTTCGCGGCTGCAAATATAGCCAAGCTTCTTCTTCGTATGTATACGTGTCTCTCGTTCGTCGTGTGCAGTTCTTCTGTAGATACGCTTTGACCGCATGCGCGATTTTCGCGCGGTGTATTTTCGGCGTAGCCTAAAGCATGAATATCTCGCATCTAAGACCGGATTTAAACGACGCGTGGTTCGGCCATTCTTATTCTTTTTAATAAACTCGCTTTACGAATTCTCTCTTTTTTTCTTTAACTTGTTGATTATAGTTTCGCCGAGCCACGCGTCATTTAAGTCCGACTTAAGAGAATCGGATTGTTCCGAACTCCTCGCGACTACTTGGAGAGTGATACCGCGAGATAAATATTGATAGAAGATTAATGAATATTAACGAGAGATAAATCCGTAGACGCGACTCGTATCGTTCCGTCTGACGTCGTCACCGTTACCGGTTCGAAGATCATGGCGTTATGATTCACACATTTCAAAACTCAAGTAAGCGAGGGGAACAAAGGTCCTAGTTCAAGAATACGACAAATCGTTAGAGATTGTCTAGAGATCCGCGAAGCCAAGGTCTGATAAATGGAGAATGAAAATTTACCTTTGATATACGCGCTCATAAATGTTCTGAATTAATTCTTGGACTTCGAAGTTCGAGAAAACGATCTGTGATCAATCTCAAAAGCAAGCTGTTTTCGTATCTTCAAATGAATGTTAAAAGATGTACATATTTATGCATTCCAAACTCGGGAAGAATCGAATTTCTCAGAAGTAATATTCGAATTCTTAACCTAAAAACCAAAAATTAAAACCAAATGTTAAAACATTGCGTTTTAATTAAAACAAAAACTTGTTGATCTGCGATCGTTCGGGCTACTTGATAAAAAGTAGCTCGATCGATTTATGGTTCTTTCGTTGGAAACTCGTTTCTACTCAAGGATTCAAATTTATTCGAAAATTTAATATGTATATCTTCAATTTTTATTTGAGTCGGAGTCGGTAATTAAATCCCCTTGAAGTTAAGTTTTCAACTTTTAGACATTCCGGTAATTTTTTGCATTCGGGATCCTAGACAAGACTTTTCGCACTCGTTACATTCGTCGAAATATCAGAAATACTCTATTTTGAGTCATTCGACTGCGTGACTCATTCAAGTCTCAGTCTGACTGAGCCCTGATCACTAGACCATCAAGAAAGTCAGGATGGCCGAGCGGTCTAAGGCGCTGCGTTCAGGTCGCAGTCCACTTATGTGGGCGTGGGTTCGAATCCCACTTCTGACAATCTTTTTTTATTCTACCATAAAAAATTATTAGGAATATAAGGATTTAAACAGGAAATAATTTATATGCAAATGTGTTTATATATATATATATATATTACCATAAAGAACGAAAAATTATTGTTATTATATTTATATTGAATTATACATATGCGACATAATATTCAGGTTTTTTGAACGCAATTGTGCAACGATTGCACTCTGCGGACTGGCACATACACGGCTAACGTCAGAGCATATACTATTGTCAGAGCGGGCACGATCGTCGTCAACATGGCGGACGGCGAGTTGCTCGTCACAATTTCGGGCGCGGCGCTTTCTTTGCTGTTCTACGAAAATGTGCGCAGCGTCGGCGAGCAGGTAAAACGAGTCACATATCGATTTGTTAATAAATTCTCACGACTCTCCGTCGTCACGCGGGAAACCCGTCCGTGGAAGGTGGACGTGTTTCTGCTGTCACATAACCTCTTCGCGCTACGTTCACCAACAGCGAAAAACTGACGTATATTTCTTGCAGATGGGCTTCCTCCTTGGGGAGGCGCTCGAATTCATCGTCAAGACCTACACCGACTCCGACAATCAAGTGGAGACCGTCAAGATTCACATTAGTGAGTATAATCGTTCCAATATGTCTGTTCTTCGTGTAAACAATGAAAGAGAAAATGAACTGTTGGGTGCAGAAGGCACACGTCGACACGGGGACAAATCCGTTTTAAACTGCAGGAGGTGCGGATAAAAAGTGCACATTACGAATGTTTAAAATACACTATTTTTATTCTTATGAGAATCAATGGGAGGATATAAGGATGGTTTCTTGTATTGTAAAGCTAAATTTAAATCGATTTAAAGTCATTTTCTGTTTGGAAAGAATAATGAAGTTAAAAGGCATGTTTTAGGGTTAAACCATCTATATTGGATGCATCATCAAGATTGAGAGAACAGTGTCATAAAGCTGGAAGTTATAGAAATCTTTAATCTTACTTAAAACAAGTAGACAAGAGAAGGCTCGTTATAATATTAGATGGGTTGAGTTTAGATATTTGATTTTTTTCATAGTTTAAGTAAAATCATATGCTCAGATATCTTTCTCATTATCTGCATCTACTAGAAAGAAAGGAAAAGGAAAAGGAAGGATTAATCGATCTAAGAATATAAACCAGCAATCAGAATAAGATAATTGATAAAAATTATAAAAATCTTATCAACTTCCACATTTTTATTATGACTATTGATTATACTATTATTATTATTATTATTCTTACTGTTACTGTTATTATTGCTTTTATTTTTATTATTACATATTAGAATTTATCTTATTAAAAATTCTATAAATACTTTCAGACGTGGAGACCGTTGTGACATGTCCCCTGATTGATCTTTTGCATGACTCCACCGGTCGGATCAACAAAGAGAAATTGAAGGATTTTGTGCATGATAAGAGCAAGCAGGTGATTGGTTGGTTTCACTTTCGCAGAAACATCAGTAACTTGATCCCGACGATGAGAGACAAGATACTGCATAAGCAATTTGCCTCTCACTTCTCTGGAAACAACTGCAGGGAAGACCTTTTCCTCACCTGTCTCCTCAATGCCTCCACTTCCGAAACACGTGGCACCCACAAGTTCCGACATGTGTTCCTAATACAAAAGCGAGGGTAAGGATTGTAGTCAAAATTTCAGAAGGAAATTTCCTAGAATTAGATACCTTTCATTTGTATAACAATCTTTGAGCTGATTCTTTATTTTGAAATATTAAAATTAGTTAAAATTAGTTACGACATTTTTTATACAACTATTTATACAATAATGTATAAATATGTACATATGATGTAAATAGCACTATTACAAATAATATTTAGTAACATGAGTAAAAATATTTTTATATGTTGCAAGAAGAAATAAATGAGCGACACAAAAATTATTTTATATTATATCTTGACTATATTATATCTTGACTTGCAATTTATACTAGGATGTTTGAGCCGGTCCCTCTGAGAATAAACAATCTAGGTGACGATGCATCTAGGCACGATGGTTCAGATTATAAACCAACACCTGTTAGAAAATCCGTACGCGCACCCGATAGCTTCACCAAACTGATTGAATCGTTGAAGTGAGTAAACATTTATTAACGTAGCACAATTATTAGATTATTGTAATCAACTTATATTTTTTGTATTTCTCAGAAAGAAAAATCATTTTCATAATTTTCGTTTTTTAAATATATGAAATCTAATTAATAAGCAAGTATTTGATCATAAGAAAATATTTATTTCATAACAATGTTTTGTTAAATTAAAATTTCCGAATCATCTAATATTTCAGCATTGTATAATATGTATAATTATGTTAGTAACTGATTAGACATATTCTTTAGATTGGACACGACGAGAATAAGTGGATTAGATTCCGCTATGATGATTCAAAAGGCCGCCGAACGACACTTAGTGTCACTGATCCCGAAAGTGTGTGAATCCGATCTGGAAGTAGCTGAATTAGAGAGACAAGTGTGCGAACTGAAAGACAAGATCGCAGCGCAACGATTGACCAAGAAAACGAAGGTGAACGGTGAGAACTTTGAGAGGACCTCTAAAGCAAGCAGAGAGAATTGCTTATCAGAGAAAATCGATTCCTCAACAAAAGATGAAATGAAGATCGACGATGATTTACGTCTTCAACACACCCTGTCCTGCGTATGTTATCTTAAAAATTCAAATTAAATATGGAATATCTTAAGTTATTCGTACATTCTTTCGGAAATTTATGGATTTTTTTCAGTCAATTTAAATCGATTTCCTTTATCGAAGATTTGATGTAGATACAATTTTTTTCATAATTTTTCATTGTTAGAATAAATGTTTCAATAAATTGTTTCAATAAATTAATTAGATTAATATTCCAAAATTGCAAATTCTAGAATGTTAATCTTAATGTACAAAATATTATCTTAGGCCCAACCAGTTACCTCTAATAGCCGGACACCATACCGCAATACTGGCCTCTGCATTGCTAGAAGTGTCATAAATCAAGAAAAAACTCGTCGTTTAGGACGCAGCAATCCGCAAGAAGATAGCAACCATCAGCAAGATCTCCCCTTCGCTAACAGCAGACGTCCCATTCCGGAAATTGCCACCGAGTCGATCTGCCAAGAAGGTAGTGAGGCAAGCATAGGTAGGGGCAGAGGAAGTGGTCGAGGTAACCCTGAATTCACGCCAGGAATGAAGAAAGTACGTCGTAGTCTAGGTACATCCCAGGTGCATTCCACCCGGGAGAGAACCATTACTCCGGAACAGGATTTCTCCGATGCTGCCGAGTGTTCTGCTGCCGTACCCCTTAGCTCCTCTGTTCTCAGGTGAGGGGCTGGGGGTAAAGAAAATAAATAAGAAGAACGGACAAGAAGATCGTTAATAAAGTATCATTTTCTTGAAAAATGAGAACTAATTTAAAAACAAAGAAAAAAATTCAGGAGAAACTTTTTTATTTATTTAATTTAATTACAATGAAGGAACTAAAGTTTGAAAGGGAAAAAACTTACTATGAGTTTTTTTTTTTTTTTTTTTTTTAAATAAAAAGCAAAGAATTTTTCTTCCAAGTTTTTTTCAATAAATAAAAAAGATAACGAATAACATTTTATTAATGTAAATAGAATAAATTTGTTTATTTCAATAGTACTTAATTTTATCCCAGGTCTTACAGCCAGGTAACAAAAAAGACAAATGTGGACAAATGCAACACAGTGGCGTCATTGGACATTTGAGTGAAGAAACCCTGGAAAAATCACGCTTTCAGGCTCTTTCAAACTTCAAGCATTCAAACCATTTGAAGATTTGAAAGAATCTGAAAGAATATAAAGAAAAACAGAGGAAATTCTAATGTGTAAAAAGCGCAGACTCGAAAGAAATTAAAGAAAATCTAAAGATATCCGAGAAAATAAAAGTTTCAGAATTTAAAAGAATTAAAAAAATTCTCTGAAAGAAGCTGCGCTTATGTGTGTGAATTTCTTGGAAGGAGAATACGTTTACTCAACAATTAGAAACGATTTTTGTATCAATTCTATTTATAGGTGCCTTAAATTTTGAGGAAAAATTCGAGAAGATTAATTTAATTAAAAGGTTTGACAAATTAATTAGCCATTTTGTTTCTTATTTTATATTTGTCATTTGGTTTATACTGTTCATTGTGCCATTATATATCTGTACGAGTTGATGTTTTATTACAAAATGTGTAAGCTTTTAGTTATTATGCACTGAACTATTGAAGACATTTTGTAAATAAGAGAACGCAAAATGATTGTTATTTCATTTTGTGTTGAATAAATAAAACAAATAATAATTAATTAATAATATCCTAGTTAATTCTTTGATTACAAACGGGATACATCTGTATGCACAATCTGTATGTGTTACATTGCATGTTATGAGTGAACGAAATTTTAAATAACGAAAGCTTTCCGCTAATTTATTATTGTTATTGACATTTGTTATTTTATATCAATCGAAATATTTAAATAATATTTAAATAATATTTAAATATTTAAATAAATTTGAAATGTCGCAATTGAAATTGTGCATTTCGTATTTATTGAGAAAATTATACTTGATTATAAATAGTTTTACGACTTACAATCAAAGACAGAAAGAAAGAAAACAAATATTTAAAAAGCGAAAATTCAAAATTTTTGGAAACGTATAAGAGTCTAGGAATCTAAATATCACAGAAATTCGAACATCTTAAAAGTTACTCTTAAAACATTTAAAATTGAAGTATGAAGGTTCAAATTCGTTGAAATTCGAGATATATCGAAAATCAAAAATTCTCCCTAGCTAGAGAGTCAAAATTAGTTAGTTAAAATTATTACACAAAGCCAGAATAAAAATTTTTACTTGAGGAAATGCGATTTTAGAATATATCTGCAAGATTGCTCGGAACTCCGGTAACTTCCCAGATTGTAGCTGCCAATCTGCGGGAATGTTCCAGGACACAAGTCGATGTAGTTAGTCCTAAGTGTACGCAGTATAGTTCGTAGATTCGTACTTTGCTCGGCGAAATTTTTGGAAAACACGTCTCGGTTAATTTTCTGCATGAAAAAAAGTTAATATATATAATAATTAAATCTTTCGTGATATATAAACTTATTTTATTTTATTAATATTAAAATTCTTTGATAACAAACATATTTTTATATTTTTAGTGGCAGATAAAAATACATAAAAGAGAAAGAATTTAATTAAAGAATATAGCTTAAAGTAACAAACCTGTAATAATCTCCGCAAAGTATGCCCGGTACTGGGAAATTTTTCGTAACGTAGTTAAGATAGACTTTACATTTCGATGGTAAACATCCCTGCAAACGGAAAGTAGTTAATATAATATTTACTTTTACATACATACTTTATGATATATATTGCATTGATATAACATGAAGTCTCATAATGTAATCTTATTTTTATATATTAATGTATTTAGATATAATACAACTCTGCACATACGGAATTGTCCTCAAACCACAAAAAGTAGGAATAATTGAATGTAGTATCCTTCCACATGACTGATAGATGACCCTCTTGCAAATGCATTCTGCTTTGTTCAACCATATTCCAAATCTATATGTAGAAACAAATATTTTTATAATTATAACTTATTTGTAATTATATCTTTGAATCACTGCACAAATGTCTCATTCGGACTTGTGCAATAGTTTTTTTAATAGTTATATTTCCAAAAATAAAAAAATTCTATTTGCCAATAAATTTGAAAGATCGACTATAAGAGAAGTAATTTTCCTGAATATATTTATGAATTAAATATCTAATTTTCTTTAATATAATTGAATACTGTACAATGAAATTAAAAGAACTAATTGAAAATAATTTTGAGGTAATCTCGATAACACACTTTTTTCATTGTGAGGGCGAGTGTTTCCGTGCTCGTGAAGTCCAGTGTGGGCGCCACGAGTCTATGAGTACTCCTGTCGATATAGATGAAGTGCACTAGACCTGGAAACTCCTCAAGATATTTGTTGATAGTTAGGGAAGTTCTTGTGGAAAGATGCATAACATTAAGGAGGCATACTAAATAAAAAGGTACAATGTGTAATGTGCCAATTAAAATATTTTTAGATAATTCCTAAATAAAGAATTTAGATTCTTCTAAACAAAGAAGATATAGAATTAGCATTTAGTACATTAATATTTATTCTTCTTATAATTTCTCCATTTTTGAAATGATAAGATATTTTATAAATAATGTTAAAAATAATTAGTTAAAAATAATTTGAAGAATACAAACTTAAACATTTAAAAAATTATTTAGGAGAGGAAAGTCACGAAATTGTGCCTCTTCAAGCTTGTTAGAAAAGGATATGATCCTAGCGTGAAGTTCTTCAGAGCTTTGACTTTCAGGAAGTCACTGAAGTCGTTTAGCTTCTGTCTCACGAGTCTGCCAACCGTTGTCAAAACATCAATTCCTTGCTTCAAAAAGTTTCTATCAAAACAAGTCAAACGCAATAATTCTCTCAGAGTTTCTATGAAGCCAGAAGTATTAGCTTCAATCTGCAGGACCACTTCGGGATCTCTAGAGCGTAGAAGATCGCTATATTTTTTCCGTACAAAGTCCCATTTAGTCTGCAACCTCTTCTGACACATATCGACATCGTTTCCGACGTTAGAACGATTCTTTTTAATTCCTTCCAACACTTTTTTAATCGCTACATCGAGGTTCTCAAAGGCTGGTTTCAACTCATCGATGTCTCGTTGAAACTGTAGATTATTTATCAGATTTAAATAATGAAAACTATCGCATAATCCTGAAGAAATGGAAAGATTCGTGGCCTCGACAATTGTTATCAAGTTAATAGAATCCGATAACTCGAAGATGTGAACTGCATTAGATGTATAGTTATGCTGGCAGCCGAGGAGAAACAATTGGCTGTAGAGATCATCGTCAGTTAAGGATGACAGGCCTTCGTTCACAGAAGATTCCCTGGAACCTCCTACAACAAATGAAGAATAATTATAATCTATTTCAATTAAGAATTCTTTCTTTGTTCACTAAGAAATTCTTGTAAGAATGTGAATCACTGAAAATTTTCAATTATATTAAAATAAATTACGCTGCAAGAACCTACTAAAGAGGTCCGTAATGTCCTCTGAAGTTGGAGCGGCCAGCTTGGTTCCGAAACTTAATTTTGTTTCGTCGCTTTTCGAAGTACTGCTCTCCGGTAATAAGATATCACTATCACAGCAATCATCACTGCTTTCTGACTGACCGTGCTTTCGCTTTTTATTCACTACCCAACATAACAGGATCATCAGCAAGATATCCGAAGCACACAGATCATGAGCATTCTTGCTGGAGTACAGTGACAAAAACTTAGAGCCTACAAGGAGCAGCAAGTGCAGGTTGCTGAATTCGGGTTGCGAATTTTTCAGTTTGTCGCAAGCATCATGCAACACCTTGAGGACAGACGATGCCACTTCTGCATTCACAGACAACTGTTCCACCGCTTCTGTTAGCATACTTTGTTCGCAGTTTCTTAGATTAGACCACGCATCTAACAGAGAAGATACCAGACACATCTTCTGCCAGTTGGTCTTCAATCTATAAAGATCAGAGCAACGTATATCATTATCATAACTATTTTTATTAACAATTAGTCACAATTTATCAAGTAGGGATATTCCGTTTATGATCTTAAATTATAACAACAATTATCAATGTAATCCATTATATTAAACATATTCCAAGTAACTTTAAAGATTTATATATCTTTTTTTACATTTACTTATTTATCTATTACATTATGTCAATTAATCTACAAGCTGTATACTAACATTGCAATGTCTGGACCACACACGTGTCGTACAATGGATACGCAAACTCCCAGAGTACGTCTCATGAGCTCTACCTCTTTTGTAGCGATATACATGAAAGTATAGCCAATGTACTCGTCGAACACCATGTTGGTTCCATCCTGGAACTTCATAGAGGTATAAGAGTTACCGAACTGCGAAGCCATCACATGTTGGGAGGTAAGTATGGGCGAAAATAATTGCATTATGATGTTGGGACTCGGCATAGAATCTTCCAAATCCATGGTATCCTACAATTGTTTGTTACTCATTAATAAATTAACACTGATCCATCGCATACGAATGCTCCTTGCCACATAAGGATAATTTTTTAAATAATCTTAATAATAATTCTTTTTTAGATATTCGAGAGAGTAACTGTACAATTTTAAGAGGTTGTGAGTTTCACAGAATCAATCATTATGTCTCATTGCGATCAAACCTGAAAATTAGAAAATTACCTTGTCGTCACTGAGCAGTCCCTGCATTCTTGCCAGCTTCAGAATGTGACTCGCAAATTTTTTATTGCATTTTACAAACAATACATCGTTTAGATGGTCGAATATCAATATAGCTCTCATCTTGTTCTCGTAATTTAATGATATTTAATGTGATGAATTTAACGTGACTGTCACGTGTATATTCAACATGTAAACAGAACTCTGTTTTCCTTATCTCGTGTCCCCATTAATTAAGCAGACGCTGTATGTTATTTATTGCTTATTGTTTACCTCACTCACTTCAACACGCTCGGAATGTTTTGACAATTGTGTCGACATCACCATCGTTGACGTAGAAAATTTACCGATTATCGGTACTCGACAAATTGGAAAAAATCAAATTCTGAAAAATTACAAGATATCAGATAACAACTAAAATTCTAAGAATTCTCAGGATTTTAACATTAAGTTCGTGAATTGTGAAAATTTAAACTTTAAAAAATCGATAAAATATGGAAAAATATAAAGTCTTTAAAATTTTCTATGAATTATATAAAGTCAAGAAATTTTTTAAATTTCAACTCTAGAGGTTTAGATTGCAACAATATAAAATTTAAAAAAATTATATTACATTTATAATTGAATTTTCGTGGGATGACGCGTGTCTCATTAGGAAAGAAAGCAGACGACTTGTAGATCGAATTTTAAATAGTGTTCCAGTCGCTGCACGTATACCTTGCAAAAAAGATTTAAATTCCCTAAGACTTTTATTATTTCTTGAAGCTACAATAAGGATCTGAAAAGAAAGAAGAGACTTGATCCAGAACTGGGATTGTTACAATTCAGTCTCGAAATTGATTGAAGACTTGTG
Organism: Crematogaster levior; assembly: GCA_901521435.1. Classification (NCBI taxonomy): domain Eukaryota; kingdom Metazoa; phylum Arthropoda; class Insecta; order Hymenoptera; family Formicidae; genus Crematogaster; species Crematogaster levior. The sequence goes on from CABEGB010000722.1 coordinate 215,074, forward strand.
AATAAAAAAAATATGTGCAAGAATTCGATTTTAACTATATTTATTTATTACATACATTTGCGTAAAAACAATTATTTTTCCATTTTTCACGCCATATAACTTTAAGATCGTCCCGTATAGAATTAAAAAAAAAAATTATTCAATTCATTTTACTTTTATGAAATAAAAAGTTCACAATGTATACCCAGATAGCACAGAGAATTCGAAAAGAATTCTTTTTTGGTCCTCGATTTACAAAATGAATTCTTTTTCCATCCCATTTCTGTTCTAAAAGTATTTTCAGCATTCCAAAAGACTTCACTTTTATGTCATCATTTGTGAGTTCTTTTTTAGATTCAAAAAGGATTCCTTTTCGAGTCCATAAGAATTCGCAATGAAAAGGAATTCTTTTTTAGTTCATTTCGAACAGATTACGCGAATTCGAAAAGAACTCAAGAAAGTGAATTCTTTTTGAAATCAAAAGGATCAGTTGTGCTATCTGGGTATCTATGTTAAAATTTTTTTAGTTATTTCGATATTTATTTAAAAGTACGTAAAGAAAAAATTTATATTAACAAAATTCATGATAATGCTGATAATGCTATAGCAGTAAAAATTATAAAATTTAGGTAAAAATATAATTGTTGGCTAAATATCTATTAAAATGTATTAAAACTAAAATCAATGTATACTTCTTGGATATTTATCTATTGACAAATAGATAAATACTAATGACTAATAATTCGTGTATGTTTATACATATATATATAAATTTGTTTATAACGTCTGACGACTGTTAACCAATGCCCAACTTTCATGTTTCTCTAGGCTTTCCATTGGATTTTGTAAGTTTTGATTTTTTACAAGTGCCAGGGAGAGAACTGGGCTGACGCTTTAACCCTCAAAACCTTGGAGGGCCAGGTGATCACTCATTCTCAGTGTTTTTTGCCGTTGTCTTTCTCCAAGAGGTTCTCTGTTTATATATATTTTTATATTTATCTTGGATTCCAGTTCTGCCATGGACGAACTGGACGAACTGGATGAACTAAACGAACTGGATAAATTGGACGAACCCTGTAAAATTTCGTTCGTACAATATAAATCTACACAAATGATCCACATATGTCCATTATATAATACAAACCTATTGGGAGGAAATTGTTGCCATTGATGTATATTCATTGGAAATGAATACGGGAAGATAGGCATAAACATGGGTGGTCTGGGCATTAGTCTCGGTTGACACTAAAACAAACATTGATTTATTGAAATGATTACTTAAATATATGATAAATTGCTGGAAATTATTTCTGATAAATATCCTTAGATTTTTGTATTTTTCAACATTAAGCGATTCAAACAAAAGTATTAAATCAGTTTTCTCTTTTGAACATCGAAGTTAACTGCACTTACCACGTAGAAAGGGTAGAAGTTGTTTTCAGGAAAATTATTTAATTCTCGTGATCGATCAGGAAAATCAGGATAATTTCTTCTAGATAAAAATTTATTTCTATCATTGTCTACTTTCCTTTCCTTAGTTTGATTATTGGCCGGCGAACGACTTCTACTTCTTAAATGTATAAAAAGTTTTTTTATGTTACCAATAAACAATAAAAATGTCTTATTTATTATATTTAAATTATAATTTATAAAACTGGTATAGTTATAAAACAAAGGGAAATTTGCAGATTATAATAAAATAAGGAACATTAATAATAAAAATATTCTTCTTCTATTCCAAACAATTTTTTAAATTATGGCCGAATATGATTAAAACAATATATAGATCCATAAAGTATTTGCTAACTTTAAACAATATAGAAATATATATTTACTGGAACTTCTTTCAGAGTTAGAAATTTTATTTTCACTTTTTTTATTTATTCTTTCTTAACCCTTTCGCTACGAGCGTCGCCTTTCCGCGCGACGACTTGCATTTCGTCGCCTATAGACGACATACTTTCTTATTTAATAATTGGGTTTATTTTTTGTACCTATAACGAGATGTCGAGCGACTTCTAGTAAGACGTGTACTGTGGCTATTATAATGTGATGAACTCCTATCTCTTTTTTCGCTTCTATCTCTATCCTTCTCTTTATTATTCCTCATTGAGCTACTTTGTCTTCTGGAATTAGTAAAAATCACTAATTTTTCTTTCTTTTCGTGTATACTTTCTTATATCTTTAATAATTGGGTTTATTTTTTGTACCTATAACGAGATGTCGAGCGACTTCTAGTAAGACGTGTACTGTCGCTATTATAATGTGATGAAATCCTATCTCTTCTTTCGCTTCTATCTCTATTCTTCTCTTTATTGTTCCTCATTGAGCTACTTTGCCTTCTGGAATTAATAAAAATCACTAATTTTGTGCATGTGCGCTACTAATTACGTACGTACGCATTTATGAAGTAAATCCTATTAAAACTACTAAGACTTATAATTTTTTGTCATAATTTTCCTAAGTATCTTGAAAGAGAAAGAAATTAAAAAGAAAATAATAAAATTTTATATAATATTTACTGCAAAAATTTCAGATATTGTAATAATTGAGAATCATCGCTTATCATGGCAATTTGTTGAATCGTCTTATTTATTAATGTGGATAAATTGAGACTAACCTGTCGCAATATCTATCATCAATTGTTTGATCATCTCGACGTATGGTTGACTTGTATGAGCTAGAACCATGTTATTGTGTTAGCATTATATAGTAAATATCATTTTAATATTTAAACATTTAATAATTTAATCAAATTTATGATTAATATACATTTATGATTGAAAATAAAAACTTGTAGAATTATCAACAAATTTATATTAATATTTCACTATTTAGTATAATAATCTTAAAAAATAAAATTAAAAAAAAATTCGAGATAATAAACAAATCCAAATTTAATAATTAATAAAACAAAGATATTTTTATGTATTAGGTAAGTTAGAAAGCCCGTGCCGGTCATCGGCCTCTCTCGCATTCAAAAAACGGCACGAACTTTCTAACCGATCTAATAAAATAAGTTAATGTAATATAACAGTTATATCTTATATAACTAATATATATATAACTAATATATATTATATATTAGTTATATATAATTCAAACAACTTTATATCCATGATATGTATATCCATGAAAATGGATGAAGGTAGCTGAAAGAATTATTAATAAATTTGTAATACTTGTGATTGCTCAATTCCTACAATCTCTAAAGTAAAATTTTCAGATCTAAAATTATAAAAAATTTCCAGATTCTAATAATGAACAGACCTAGTATAATAGACTTAAAAAATAAAATTAAAAAAAAAAATTTCGAGATAATAAACAAATCCAAATTTAATAATTAATAAAACAAAGATATTTTTATGTATTAGGTAAGTTAGAAAGCCCGTGCCGGTCATCGGCCTCTCTCGCATTCAAAAAACGGCACGAACTTTCTAACCGATCTAATAAAATAAGTTAATGTAATATAACAGTTATATCTTATATAACTAATATATATATAACTAATATATATTATATATTAGTTATATATAATTCAAACAACTTTATATCCATGATATGTATATCCATGAAAATGGATGAAGGTAGCTGAAAGAATTATTAATAAATTTGTAATACTTGTGATTGCTCAATTCCTACAATCTCTAAAGTAAAATTTTCAGATCTAAAATTATAAAAAATTTCCAGATTCTAATAATGAACAGACCTAGTATAATAGACTTAAAAAATAAAATTAAAAAAAAAAATTTCGAGATAATAAACAAATCCAAATTTAATAATTAATAAAACAAAGATTCTGTATGTAAATGTTTATATAAAATCGGTCATCGGCCTCTCTCGCATTCATAAACGGCACGAACTTTTTAATAAACTTATTTATAAGTTAATGTAATATAACAGTTATATCTTATATAAAATATATATATAGTTCGTCTAAAGATTTTATTTAATATAAGGGGTACAACAGTATATCTGATATGTATATTCATAAAAATAGATGAAATATTAATATATAAAAATTAACAAATGAAAGAAGCACCTAGATGCTCGAAAGTACTAAAGTCAGATCCAGTGTAGCAAATATTTCCAGATTCTAATAATGAACAGAATTGCGTCCTCGCCGTTTTATAAAAGCGACAATTTCGAGATCGGCTGACTATCTGATTTGCGAATAACAAAACGGTTTAGGACTTTTTGTTATCTATCTCCATAAAAGCGGTGTTAATCTTTATCTATATAATTTTACATATACTTATTTAAAATATATAAAATCCTTCGTTTTATATATATATGATTCAAACAACTTTATATCCATAAAAATGGATCAAAATAGCTGAAAAGATTATATTAATACATTTATAAATACTTAATTTCAATTCATGTACAATCTCAAAAGTAAAAATCGTAAAAAATCTTAAAATATAAAATTATAAAAGTTTCTTTGACAAAAACTGATTAACTTTCAGTGCTGAAATGATTAAAACGTTACTTTTTAAATGACTTATATTGAAATTTTATTTTCTAATGTTACTTTTCACCCACATTATTTTTCTTTTTGTATCTGATAATAAAATTCAGATCTATCTGATATTTACGTACCTTCTTTATTTCTTTTTTCCTCTCCCTCTACTTCTCTCATCCTCTTTATAGAAATCATAGATTGTAGATTTTCTTACCTGTTATACAAAATTTACCTGATTTCCTACAGATTTTTCATAAAATGTCTTCTACCTTGCCACAATCAATGAGTGTCCCACTGCAAATTTTACAATATAAGATATAAGAAAAAAATAATTCAAGTAAAAATTTGTTTATTTAAAAAAAGTAGTGCTCATTAATCTATTCACCAGAAATACTTTTAATAAAGTTTTTTAATTTTTTGAAATTGTAATTATAGATTAATCATAATTTACTTAAAAAATAGATATTATTATCATTATCTTTTAAATTTATAAACATTATAAAACACAATATATTTTGTACACACAAAGTATATTCAAAATTATTAGAGAATTATCTTTTTAAATCTATAAATAAATTTAGATTATGTAAAAGGAAAATAATATTTTAAGTGTATGTTTTCGCATATTTATAAAAATAGATATTATAGAAATATTTAAAATTTAAAATATCTATTAAAGTACTTATACATTTGTTTAAAATTTAAAAAATAAAATTTTCTAACTATATTTTGAATAATATATTTGGATTAATATTTTAAATAATATTTAAAATATTACAAAAAATTTAAATAACAGAATGGTACTTAAAACGATAGAAAAATAATACAATAAAATAATACATTACCCAATACAAAGAAGGATATATATTTTACCTGTTACCTTAATTAATATTTATTTTTTCTTACCAATTCTTCCATGAGTTCCGTTATTTCTTCGTGGTTTTTGAAAGTCAGAAATAAATTCTACGATCCGATAATAATTCTTTGAAGAATTCGATGCTATATTCGGTTTATGCTAACTTATTCATTTATAAAAAAATTCTTTGATATATTGAACATACTACATATATATAGTACATAGTATATATAGTATGAGAATATAATTAAAAATAAAATACAATATGATAATTTCATAATGAATAAACAAATGGAAGAATGAAATCTCTAGGATAAATATCTTTTGGTGCATCACCCTCATAAACTGAAATAAGAAATTTCTAAACAAAAATCAAGTCAGTTTCTACACAAATTTATATAATCTCAAAAGTTGCTTTCGAGCAATCAACCTTAAAAACAGTCTATTAGTTTTTACAGATACTTTGTAAAAGATAATAGAAAATACAAAGACTGTTCGAATATTCAACTGCCAGTACTGAACAGTACTGAAAAGGGAAAATGCTAATAGTATGAAATATGTATTGTTGAAGAAAATAGATTAATGTAATAAATATTAAAATAAAATATAAATTATTTCACAAACTATTAATTTCTTAATGATTTTATATTAATAACTTTATATGTATATATTTTTATCTCTATCTCTCCAGAGAATTTAATTATTTAAAACAAAATTACATATAATTTTATTTCAAAGAAAACGTGGATGGGAATAATACTCTAAAAAATGATATTCTATAAAAAAATATAAAAAGCTGATATAAAGTGATATAAGTTAATTCCATATATTATATTTGCTTTCTAAAATAATGGAGTCTTATTTAAAATATTCTCTTAAAAAATAATTGTTTTTTTAAATATATATTTTTCCATCATTCTTTTTCTTCACCTTATTTAAATGAGAAGATATGTATAAGCAATACTTAATATACTCATATAAATTTAATAATTTTATGTATATATGTATGTGTATAAGCAATACTCAATATATTCATATAATAATTGCATATAAGCAATTGTTTGTTTGTGTATTTGTATAAGCAATACTCAATATATTCACATAAATTGCATATAAGCAATACTCAATATACTCAATATATGTGAAAGTCCAATGTATTAATATACGTACAATGAATAAATATACATACATTCGTATGTATATATGTTTAAGCAATACTCGATATGTGTATATATTTATATTATAACTACACACACATATATATATATATATATATATTATATAGAGGGTGTTTTGTCTAAAGATTAACACCGCTTATAAGGAAGTAGAACGGGTTCAGATGAACAAAAAAGTCCTAAATCGTTTTGTGATATTCGCAATAATAGTCGAGATATGTCAGCCGAGGGAAGAAGAGACAACGTGTCGCTGCAGCGAAACCGTGGGGGCGGCGACGTAATAGCAACGCATTGCCCTTTCCCTCGGCACGCCCTGGCAGGTGATATTTGCTACACTGGACCGTACTTGGCTCGAGCATCTAGGGTGCTTCTTTCATTTGTTAGATTTTAACATTTAATATTTCGACTATTATTATGAATATCGCAAACGGTTAGAAATACTGGAATACCCCTTATTAAATGGTGTTAATCTTTAGACGAACTGTATATATTAATTTTATATATATATAAAACTATAATAAACTATAATATAAATGTATATATGTAAAAATATATATAGCATGTGTGTGTATATAGCTATATATAATAAATATAACAGTTTAATACATACCAATGATGCTGGGTTACATCATCATCACTTTTTCGGTGTGTAATGTGAAAGTTCCTATCTGATTGTTTTTCTGAAACTAAAATAGCCGTAATGTATTTTTCTAACATTTTCTCAGTTATTTCATTTTATTATTGTAATCCAGATATATAATTTTATTTAATTCTACAGCTATAATATAGAAAATAAATAATTTTTAAAAAATATGTGCACGTCTAAAAAATAATGAGTAACATTATAATTATATTAAATAATTAATGTCTGTGGCGATCGTGGCTCAGAGAAATGTACATTGTCTTAACGAGTCAAAGATCCGAGTTCAAATCCGACCATAACATCGTCGGTTTTTATTCGATCGCCACCTCTCGGAAGGCAACGGCAAACCACCGAGAGTATCTCTTGCCAAAAACGGTTTGTCAATTTGACGAACTGTAACCGCAGATCTAGTCCTCCTAGAGCGCTGGGCTAACAACCCGGCCTCGGAAAAAAGAAAAAACAGTTGCGAATGTTCACGAGCACTGGCCCACGAGGAGCCAATGATGACGAATTAATGCATTGAATAAATTAATGTCTAAAAATAAATATGTAGATACCGTGCTCATTTTGTATGTGATTATCCGTATCCCTTCAGTTTTTACTTTACTTCTTTGGAATATTGGACGTGCACCTTCATCATAATTAATATCACTTTTATCTCAATTATATTATTGTTATTGCATTAAAAGATTACAGAAGTCTTCATTACAATGAAATTACAATTCTTCATTACGTTAAAATTACAACTCTTCATTACGTTGTAAATATTAAATTTAATATAAAATTAATGACAGTCATAAACGGTATGTATTATGTATTACTCTTCAGAATTCCCCTTATTATCAGGGAGACTTTCTCTTCCTTGTAGACTACTGTTCTTACTTTGTCGTAAACGTCTTCTACTCTTCAATCATCACTTTACTTTGTCTTCGAGGAAGAATTATGTCATGTGGATCTACAATGTCTCGTTCAATCTTGTTTGACGCACTCTGACTTTGTAGAAGATGACTTTTTTTGTAAATATTTATCTTGATTTTTTTCAATTCTTCCTCATTAATAATCCCTTCTGGGCAGTTAATTATCACTGATGCTTCTTGTCCAAGGTCATTTAGAAAAATGTATCAATTTTAAGACAAACGTTCTTTTCTCATGAGAAAAATCAACAATGAAATAAGTTTAAAAAAAGCGCTAAATTTAGATCGCAGTTATATTTATGTTACTATATTTTATATTATGTTGACACTATTCATATTTATAAATTACGAATGTGTAATGTACATTTTTTTGTTAAATGCATTCCGTGTCCAATTAACATTTAATTTGCAATTCAAAATTTCTATATACAGGGTGTGTCAGGTATTTGAGAACACTCACATATGTGCTTGGCACTTCATAGCAATTGATTTTTTTTTATTTTTTCACCTCAAATTATAAATGGAGGAAAATAAGCTAACTAAGGAAATGAAAAGACACGCTGTTATCGTCGCTATACACGCGAATCACAGTGATCTTGAAATCTCTCGATTTTTGAAAGTCGCCCGATCCTTTGTTAACAAAGTTCGTCGAGAGTTAGAAGTATCTGATGGCAATGTGGAAAGTGTTGCCAAGCGCAAAAAACATGAAACAGGACTCTGCTCCTTCACACAAAGCAATGAGAACGCAAGATTGGATGTCCGAGAATCTGCATGATTACATAACCCCAAACATGTGGCCACCCCAGCTCCCCGGATCTTAATTCTTTAGATTATTATGTATGGAGCGTTGTTGAACGGGAGACCAATAAACATCCCCATAGCACTCTTGATTCCTTGAGAGCAGCTATTACCAAAGTAATGACCCATATCGAGGATCACTTGATTCGAGCATGCAAACGTTTTCGGCAGAAAATTGAAGCTATTATTGCCGCTAAAGGGGATTTTATCAAATAACTGTATAGCACAGAGGTCACTTTGCTTACTTTGCTATAAAAGTTTCATTGAAATAAAACAAATTTTCTAAAAAATATACAAATTTTAGTTTTTAAGTCAATATGTTTCCCCTTATTATCAGGGAGACTCTTCCTTGTAGACTACTGTTCTTACTTTGCTCTAAACGTCTTTTAAACTCGTACTCTTCAATCATCTTTGACTTTCGTTCTTCATGCTTTCTTTTAAGATCTTGTTCGATACGCCATTCCTTTCTCTTCTGTTTCAATCTCTCTTGGTTTTGCTCTTCCAATGCTGATTGCCGCTGTTTGTAGGAATCCATCGTTGCATGTATGCTGTAACGACAATACATCTATATAATAATACAATTCTGTAAAGAAATAAATAAAATTAACTCAGTTTCCTCTTTGACACACTGTATCCTTCTTTTAATGATTAATTTTACCAAACATTAAATAAAATAAAATTGAAAATTTATATGAAATATTTTCTGCAAAGTTTTATTCAACGGTTTTATCGTTTTTTCAGAACAAAAATACAAATCGACATTGGCATGTTTAGATTCTTGATACTCTAATGTCCACTTTTACCAGGGTATATTAATTCTAATCTCGGTTTAATCTACTTTTCATCTTGGTAATTCTTTAGAATTACTACATCAACACAAAACTCAATAAAATTGGACTCAATCGACACGTTTTTGCAAAACTAAAGAATCTAGTCGAAAAAGTGTCGCTCTGCTCTACAAGATATTTAATTGTTAAAGATCACGAGTCACGACTCGATAGGTTAAGAACCTGTCATACCGATGAAATGAGAATGCGTCACACACACGTGCAATACGTCATATTTAAGGCTAGTTGTTAGTCCACTACACTTGGATTATAGCATGAAAGAGCCTCCGCAAAAAATGCCCGTTTTCGGTACCTCGATTTTGAAACTTTTATTATGCCAAATAGTTACATATAATGAACCAATAACTCCTGCAAAATTTCAAGATGAGCATACAGCCCGTTCAGGAATAGGGGGGGGTTAAAGTTGACCATGTCCAATAACAAAATATATCAATTCCACATTTGAATTCGAACAATAACGTCTAAAACAAATTCAACATAAATGGATAGTTTAAGATTTTTTGCTGCTGATTATAAATATGAATTCAGATTTACAAAATTCAAAATGGCGGATCCAATATGGCGGACAATTTTTTTAAAATTCATTGGATCTACTTGAAACTTGTTACTCGGGGGTTTTTGGGGTCGCTGATTACGAATTTGAAGTCAATTTTAATAAATTACAAATGACGGATCCAATACATCCAATACAGGCAAAAAGTAATAAATAATCCATTAAAGAAAAAGTCAAGATGTAATAATGCAGCCAATAAAGGTAAGATGTACGAATGTATACAATAAACGCAAGATATAAAAATACAACTAATAAAGAGAATCCAAGAATCAACAAAATGATTTTAAAGGTGTCAAAATTTTTTTCTAATTTTAAGTAATTAATTAATTAATAATACTCTCATTAATAAAATAAAAATTCTGAATTTAAACAACTTTTATGGACTTTTCTATTTTTAGGGAGTAGTTTTAAACTTCAAAACTTGTTCCGGTCGGGTTAGGTATGTCATTCTTTCCGCCATATTGGATCCGCCATTTTGAATTTTGTAAATCTGAATTCATATTTATAATCAGCAGCAAAAATCTTAAACTATCCATTTATGTTGAATTTGTTTTAGACGTTATTGTTCGAATTCAAATGTGAATTGATATATTTTGTTATTGGACATGGTCAACTTTAACCCCCTCTATTTCCTGAACGGGCTGTATGCTCATCTTGAAATTTTGCAGGAGTTATTGGGTCATTATATGTAACTATTTGGCATAATAAAAGTTTCAAAAATCGAGGTACCGAAAACGGGCATTTTTGCATGGAGCTTGCGGAGGCTCTTTGAACTCTACGATAAACGACAACTTCGTCAAAAATTACAAACCCATGTAGAACCTCACTTCGCATTTTTTAAATTATTTTCGCTTTAAAAAAGCGAGGTTCAATTTAGAGACTCAAGGAGAGTCTGGAAACATAATGTTCAGTTTCTGATTGGTTCAACCATTTTGCAGCGAAATACTAAATGTTACACTTTGAATGAGTTTTAGATCACTGAAGTGTTATGCATCTTATCATTCAAGATTGTTATACGTATTGAGATTAATATATTACAAGCATATATTAAGAAAATAAATTAAATAAAATTACATGATGACAGGTTGTTGCGTGCCAGAATGTTTTAATAGTTTCAAAAAGGATATGTTATGAAACATTTTCCTAAAAATTCAGCAAGAAGAGCATTGTGGGCAGCATGTATTTCAAGAATAAATTGGACTCCAACTGATAATATATATATATATATATATATATATATATATGTGAGGTAAAAATAATACATATATATAAGATATATTTTTAGTAAAAAAAATACAAATTTAATAAAAATTGTATGTTTATAGGCACATTTTTCAGATGATATGTGGGAAACAACTCGTGTTGATGGTACAAAAAAATTAAAACTTAACGCAACACCTACTCTTTTCCAAAATTATTTAATAAAAAAAGAATCATTAGTAGAGATTGTAAATGAATAAAATATTTCTTAAAATATTTTTTATAAATAAAACAAATAATAAATGTAATATTTTTCATTTTTTAGAAAAAAGATAAAAATAAAGATGCAGACGAAGCTGTAAATGTTGAAAATGTCGCAGATGAAAATGAAAATGAAGACGAAATTATGAATGCTACAGAAGAACAAAACGAAAATAAATATGAAGTTATGAATGTCGCAAATAAAAATGAAAATGAAGACGAAGTTATGAATATCACAAAAGATCGAAACGAAGAAATATCAACAGTAGCAGTAAATCAAAATTTCCAAGATGTAAACAATATAAACAATATAAACAATATAAACAGTAACATATTAGTCTGAAAATATCAACGTTTAAGAAAAGTACAAAAAATTATGAAAAATAAAATTAGGCAATAGCAAGCTGAATTTAAAAAATTAAAGAAAAAATTAAATGATATAAATAAAAATAGAAATGATATTTTGAAACGAGTTTTTAATAGTGCTCAGATTGAATTTCTGGAAAGAGACGGGAAAAAGATTAAAAAATGGTCTGCTGCTACAATAAAAAAGGTATTGAAATTAAGATTTACATGTGAAAATAACGGTTACAAAGAATTGATTAAACAAAGTATACCATTACCATGTCTTAGGACTTTACGAAAAAGATTAGAACATCTACAATTTTGTGATGGTATTGATGATAAAATTTTTGAGTATTTAAAACTTAAAATAGATGGTTTTAGAGATAATATTGACAAAGAATGTATGCTTACTCTTGATGAAATGGAATTTTATCAGGAACGTCATATGATCATAAGTGTCGGCAGGGAGGGGGGGGGGCAAGATAGGGCATTTGCCCCCCCCCTGAATCAGAGAAATAATTGAGAACCAAATCACAAATAAATAAGAACCAACATCACAAATAAATCAAATCCAAATTCAAAACGATTTGCACCTACCTTGTCGCGGTGAGAAAGCTTTTATAACTAAGGTGTGTATTTAAAAATTTAATATATATATATATATATATGTTAATTCGAAAAATATTTTGGATCATGCCCCCCCCTAGAAAAAATCCTACGCGACGCCTATGTATATGATGTCTCCACATACCATAATTGGAAATACAACTTTGCCAAATAATACAAGTAATATTGTACATGCTACCCTAGTGTTTATGATCGCTGGTATAAGTAGCCGAAACAAACTGTCGGATATTTCTTTACATCAGATAGTTATAATGCTTCATTATTAAAACCTATTATATTGCAGATAATTAAAAAGGCTCATGCAATTGAGAGTAACGCAGGACAACGAGGCTCAAGATTGTCCACGTGAAAGAGCACGTGGAATTAATATATAACGCGCATATGAATTTTTTCTGAAGAATTTTGATTGTTTCTAAAAATAATTGTCTTACTGATATTCTTACCTAGTGCGGAAATGGAGAGCGGAATGATTTTGTGCGATTACAAAAAAAAAATGTTTCTTTTCTCGTGGATGCGAACGTTAACTGCTACGCACTCAAAGCCGACAAAAAAGCAAATGGAAGCGTATGGATGATGAAACTGGATGCATTCGCTTTGGGCAGTCACGTGCCGGTAGCACATCATTCTATCTTTCTTCGACGTATAATGAGCAACAAAAATAGAATCCTTTTCAGCGCGCGAGTCGCTCAAGGTTGCGTTCAAATTCCCCACCCGGGTGCACTATAATACTAGAAATACTATAGCATACGTGACATGTACTATAACAACTTCTAGTGTATAGTTACCCGGGTGGGGAATCTGAACACAACCGAAGATCGGAAAAGTGCATAGATGTACATCCGGTGCTACGTAATGACCCTTGCACTCTGAACGCGATAAACGATATCCAATGAGAGCTCTGCTTTTCCTGCTGCGTTTTGGTATTCACTGTAAGTACTGACGATGTGACGTCATTTAGTAAAACTGCAAGATTGTTCCGTAATTACTGTTACTTTTATTGCGTATAACGCTGCAATAACGGAACAATATCTATAGTACTGTAACTACGTCATGTATAGGGTTGCCATTCGTCCCGATATTTCGAGACTGTCACCGTTATTGAGCTCTATGTTCCGACGTCCCGACAAAAGGGTTGAAAGTTCCGATCATAGCGATAGAACTTTTTTGTAATTCACAACGTCGCGTTGTTTATGATCTTCTCACATTATTAATATTATTAATAAATAAAATCAATACTCCCAAACGCGTGCGAAATTATGTGTTTTGCGATGAAAGCAGAAAGGGCAACTTTATGAACGACGTCGCGTCGAGTTTCACGACGGATATGACGTTCGGAAAAGCAGAATTCTCATTGGATATCGCTCATTGCATTCACTGTGCGAGGGCCATAAGATTTTTATTTTAAAAAATCTGTATATATTCAAATCTGAGACAAAGAGTGAAATTTAAATCTTGTAAAATTACCGAGGGTCATTGCACCTTTTTATATGTACCTCTATTTATCTGCTAAACTACTTTTTGCTTAAATGTTGATTAATTGTAAATATCTTGTATTAAAAAGTCAAGGTATCGTTTATTGTAAATTTATCTGGATATTGGAAAGTAAAATGTTTGTATCGCGTCTATCGGTAATAATAAGTATACATATTTCTTGCGGGTTATAAGTATGAGCATAATTTTTTGTAGGATTAACAAATAAAAAGGTGTTTAAAGACAATTGTAATCTTCCGTCTTTTATTTAAAGCCAGAAATAAAAATTATGAATTCACAATAGTGTTGATGTTATGAACTAATGCTCGTTCACTTTTTAACTGCTTGCTTAGTGGGAGCAGCGGTTTTCGTAGTATCTTTATCAGCATCAGATTTCTTCACGGTCTTTTTGTTTTTTTTCAGTTGCGCTTTCCTCTTTGCCAGAAGCGTGACGGATTTCGACGTTGGCGATTTCTTTGACAATTTTATCTGCAATATACGAAGTCAAAATTTTGAACACAAACTGTCAAACAATATATTCTAATTTATTTCATTTTTCTGGATCCATATTTTGAATTCAGAAATCTTATTTGAAATATTCTCAAGATTTCTTATTTAATGTACACATATATATCTTAAACAGAAATAAAAGTTTTTTTACTTCAATATTACTAATTCCGAAACGTATAGAACAAATTAAAAGACACAGTTGTACTTACGCCTCGTTTCTCAGCGAGAAGAACATCCCTTTCACGCTGGCGCTTCTGCGCAGTCAGGATGGCAGCGCGTTTCAAAACTGCGGCATATGGATTGAGACGCAGCATAGCCCGCGTGTTAGTCAACGGGTTCAGTTTCTTTACTCTACGCACCACCTTCTTCCTGTAATTGTGTTGAATAAAATGTATCAATCACATTATCATAAACCATGAGATAAAAATAGCATTCCTTCGATATAGCACTCCAATGTATTATCAGAAAAAAGAATGTCTAAATTTAATCGTCAGAATACGTATACTTTTTCACTTATAATTACCTAGGAGCTCTCAAGGCTTTGCGGATTTCCTCAGACTTTAGAAGCCTGGATAGATCTGTATTGGCCATTTTAGGGAATGGCAAGTTATATCCTTTCTTAAGCTGTGACGCTTTACGCCAGGTTCCATAAAGAGCGTCCAATTGTTCAAAAGCAGACTTCGTCCAGATTACGAAGCGTCCAACATGGCCACCAGGTGCCAATTTCAGCAGATTCATCTTGTTGATGTTCATCAGAGAGACGCCGGGAATATTGCGGAATGCTTTACGGATTCCCTAGAAGAAAACATAACATAATTTATATGACGTGATTTATATAACAATCTTTTTATAATACTATAAACTCTGATAATTAATAAATTTATAAATGTAAATAAAATTTAATTCGCATATAACTCATGCATTTATAGATTGAAATATAAATAATATAGATATGTTTAAAAAAACTGTTTACCTGATCTTGCCCATATACGATCAAGGGTCCACGTCGCTGAATGCGGCGACGATTACGCATTTTACCTTTACCAGCACGAAAACGTTGCGATTTATACACCTAATAAATAAAATATAATTTAGTCAAGATTTTAAAATATACAATTTGAATTAGAAGTACTCGCGTAGATTTGACTAATTGCCTCATATAAAAATTACAATTCTAATAAAAATATGAAGGAAACTGTTTGGTAATTCATACCCCTTGCTAGTAAGTGTAAATCAACTAGTAAAGAACGCCTGAATACCATATTTCTCTAGCACCTATCAGGAGCATCTAAACTAAACTTTGTTTTAGCAAAGATGCGGACATTCGTTGGTGCATACAGATGACGTAAGGAGACATGAATTTTTAAAGACTAAAATAAATTAGAAATTAAAACCTTTTGAATATCATTCCAAGCCTTGATGCGTCTTAAAAAGATGACAGCTTGCTTAGTTTTCGTGTATTCTTGAATCTTATCGGAAACGACCAATGGAAATTCTGGGACTTCCTGAATCAAGTGTCCTGTGTACAAATATGGAAATCCATGTTATATTCCACTCTTACCTAAATTATTCTTAAGATATATCAAAATTATAAAATTAATCAAATATATGCAATTATGAAACTATAATTTTCTACAATTCTCCCAATTGTTGAAAAAAATGCAACTATGAACTGGTCTTCTAAAAAAATATCATTCATTGTCATTTTCTTTTAATAAAAGATGCAAATTACGCATAAGACACACACATACCTTTAGACTGTACGAGTGCAGGGACACCAGAGGCGGCAATAGCAGAAACAAGAGCGTAACGTTTCTGATTAACGTTGACACGATGATGCCAACGTCGCCACGGCTTAGTAGGTGCAAACATACGCCCGCCTCGGCACATGTTACCAAAGGCACCCTGACCAGAACGATGAGTACCACCGCCACGTACACGAGGTATACGGGCCACAGCACGTCCGGTACCCCATGATTCCGCAGAGGTTTGATGACCTATAAAAAATAGAGACATTTATTATTTGTTATTCAATAATATTATATAATTGTTATTGACACATATGGAATTAATAAAAGACACCAATACTTACCAGCCTCTTTAGAAACACAATATGGCTGTCTACGGTTTGTAGAAATGAGCTGATGGACGACGTTCACGATATCTGGACGAATCGGTGCTTTGAAGACAGCCGGCAAGGAAATCACGTCGCCCGACGTTTCATTCTTGTCCGTATACACCGTAATTAGTGGTCGTGCTGTGGATAACGACTAAAAAAAAGAACATACATTGTAACAACACAGGCGAGTATACCAATGAAGTTTGCTACAAATAGCAAACCATACATTTGTTGTCTAACGATTTGAGATTACCTATAATCAATCTTTGAAAGAGAATTCTCAGAAACAAAGACCAGTTTCTGTATTACAGTATGGTACGTACAACAGAAGAATGCGATCAATCGATGCAATTGAAAAGGTAAAAGCCATTTTTGTTCTTGGCACTGGAATTTCTCTTCATCAAAATTTGCGTTCGTTGTTAGCAACACGAGATTTTTACCAGATCGTTCAATGATTCACCGATACCGCGTGTTCGGTACTTAATACACGCGACATTCATCGCAATGGCGGCTCGTACCGGACATGTTGCCGCGACACGTGCACATGCTACTGATGAGCGTAGGAATGTGCTGACGAACTCCATGCGAAATCCTCGTGTTCTCGCTCCGCGTTACCGCGGTAACGCGGATAATTTTTCAGCCACTATCGGACGGGGTATAAGACTTGAACACGTTCGCAAAGATATTAAAGATGGTATGCTGGAGATGGATGGTTGGGAACAGCGGTTAGGAACGACACAAACGAGTGCGACCCATCGCGACGAAATTATGCGAGCGGATGTAAGAAATCGGCAAGAAGGAAAGACCATGATGTGTGGTCGAATATGGAAAATTGAATCTCTTACCATCTCGCGTCCTTCCTATTATTTTTCACGCATGAGATGTAAAACCAACCAGACTGCGTTCGCACGACTTGTCTGGTCACGGATAAAAAGGATAGATAGAGTGGAAGCAGGCATGAGGTAAATCAACAGGGTGTAAACCCGTATCAGACTATAGTTTGAGATTGGATTTAAATTTGACCAATCAGAGCAAAGTTTACTAAACCTGAGATTAGTTTTCTTTAATAATCAATCTTTGAAAGAGAATTCTCAGAAACAAAGATCAGTTTCTGTATTACAGTATGGTACGTGCAACAGAAGAATGCGATCAATCGATGCAATTAAAAAGGTAAAAGCCATTTTTGGTCTTGGTACTGGAATTAAGAAGTACGAAATGGGATTTGCCCATTTTTATTACTGTAGGTTTATAATTTTGTCAAATTTACTTTTTACTCCTTACTCTGTATTGCTTACTGCTATTGTAGAATGGGTTTAAGCCTATATCAGACTACAGATTAAGATTGAGATTGAATTGAAATTCAACCAATCAAAGCAAAGTTTACTAAACTCGTAACTAGTTTTCTTTATCATGATTGGTTAAATTTCAATTCTATCTCAATCTTAATCTGTAATCTGATATGGGCTTTAGGGTGCCGTCACACGGTGTTAATGGCCTCTGCAGACAGAATGCTATGAACGATATCCAATGAGAGCTCTGCGTTTTTTACTACGTTTCACAACGTCACATCGTAATGTAGAGCTCTCATTGGATATCGCTCATCGCTCATCGTGTTCTGTCTGGAGAGGCCTTAACTTGCGTAGTCTAGTAATTCAACAGAATTTTCGTCATTTTGTTTGTCGGATTTCACATGACGCGTATTTTTCAAGGTTGCATTCCAAAACGTCTTATTTGAGGAAAATTTTACTCAATACTCTATAGCTCACGTCACATATATAGTCACTATAGAAATTGAGTAAAATTTTCCTCAAATAAGACGTTTTGGAATGCAACCCAAGACGCGTAATTTGTGAGAACCAATCGCAAATCAGCGTAGAACAGAAAGTTATTATTACAATAGAAATTCTGATCTTCAATTAGTTGTATTATTTACGCATTACGTGAAATACGTCCCATGTGAAGCCCAACAAAGTTTCGTAATACGTAAAAAAATGCAACCAATTGGAGATCAGAATTTTTGTTGTAATGTTAACTTTCTGTTCTACACTGATTTGCGATTGGTTCTTACAAATTACACGCCATGTGAAACCCGACAAACAAAATGATGGATATTCTGTTGAATTACTAGATTAATTACCAGACTACGCAAGTTACGCATATGCAATTTACGCCGCATGTGACGGCACCTTTAAGTCGTAAAAACTGACCAATCACAGTCGAGTGTTCTTCTCGTGTTCAACTGTGATTGGTTAATCTCTTACAGCTTAAGACTTAAGCGGGAAACACAGACTTTTGCATAATGCATAATACATATGCATAAGAAATTCGATTGGTCGAATTCCTTATGCACATGCTAACGGACCAATCAGATTTCTTATGCATATGCGTTATGCGTTATGCAATGGTCTGTGCTCGGGCCCTTACTACCTATATTGGTTGCGTTCCGATATTCTCTGCCAGTACTAAAAATCTATAGTTTACGTCACGTATACTATAGATTTCCAGTACTGGCAGTGAATATTGGAACGCAGCCATTGTAGACCCGGGTTTAATTTTGCGGACTAAATTTGCCAGGTCGATCATCTTCGCAAATATTTGTTGTCGATGACCGTACGCTGCCGACTCCCCCCGTAAAGTTTGCCCGCGTACCGGTTACGCAGCTCGCGCGTATAATAACCGATATCTCGTCCACATTTCGTGTACTCGAGGACGTCGACTTGCAGAGTAGCACCGTCATTCTGGGAAATCGATTGAGGTATGTACGCACTCACGATGTCATTAACGATGTCTCGTTGAAAAAAATACGTCTCGCCGTTGCAACAGAATCACGCTGCCGTCAAAATCTTCCTCATTTTTTTCTTTCCGCCGATTTAAATGTCTCTTCTACGGAGTTTGCTGACTTGGTGATTAATCAAAGAGGAAGAGGAGAAGGAGAAGAATACACAATTTTCGCTTGCGATAATGTTATTTATGACTGTGCACCACATTTGGACATCAATGTGGTAAATAGAAGCTATTGAGTGCACTTTGCTACACTTTCTGCACTCGATGTGGTTCTGGATAGAGAAGGAAAAAAGAAGGTAGGTTCTGAGGAAATGCAAAGAAGATGCGAGCATATAAACAAGCTGTTTGATACTCGTATGAAAGAGGAATTTCTTCATTGGGAATTTTTTCATTCGGAATAAATGATAATAAGTCTTTTCGACGAGCCATTCAAGGGGATGCTTTTAAAGGTTATGTTAGGTTTATTATATCGATAGTGTAAGCGCGCGGAATTGTAATATTTCATACTCTTGACAAATGATAACTTATCTGATTAAATTTATTGCACTGGTTTTTTCCAAAAGTTTTTAACAAACATTCTTTACTACGCTAAAATGTGTCACGATTGAAATACAAAAGAACTAACATAAATTCTCATACAAATCTCTTTTTAAGTGTTTTTTTTAAATAAAATATTTATAATTATATATATTTCATGTTTATTTATATAATATTTATAATATTTTAATTAAAAATATAAATATATATAAATATTTAACTTCACATAAATTTATTTCAACTTTTAATTCAACTTAATTTAATAAAATATAAAATAACTATATAAAACATTTTATTAATTTATAATAACAAAGCTGCACATTTTTGCAAAGTATCAACAGTGGTTTTCAACCAACAATTCCTCACATTATTTTTATTTATCTTTAAGCGTATTTATTTGCTTTATCAGTTTCGATATAACAAACAACAAAGATTGCTAAAAAATAGACAATTAATGCATTTGTTAAAAAAACGCAGTGTTTCTCGCCAGAGCATCGAGTGCACAAAGATTCTTAGTTTTCAACGGACGAAATATAGTTTGCAATCCTTTCATGCGGGACGTATTATGCATTACATCGTTTAATCTCTACAACAAGTAGCCAAAACAAGCTCCTCTTTGCTGGGAAAGAGTTCACGTTGTATACAGATTGAGGAGTTTAAGGCGTGATGCAGATTAATTTCTCGTGATGCAGAATTAATTGATAAATCGGAAATATATCAAATAACAACGATTGTACGGTTCTCGAAAACATTCAATCATTTCTGCATCATTTTTTTTTTTTTTTAAGAAATTAATGCATCACACTTTACAAACCTCGTTCCTGTATACCACTAATATTTTTATTTTGCGCATTACAAACGTGCTTATTGTTCTAATTGTAAGGCGTTCAGATTATATACATTAAAGGCAACAGCATCAGAATTATACCAGAGAATCGTTGTACAAACAACTTTGTTTTTGTTATTACACATAAAAAAAGAGGTGCCGACTGCGCAGAATGGCAAAAATTAGTGTTAAATGTGAAAATTAATTGTGATAAAAATATGACACTAAAATTAAAATTTTTCAAAGTCTGAAAAAATGTATACAAATTGATGAACGAATATTTATGAGTATAAAATTATATAATAAAATTATATATGTAATATGTTCATATAGATTATATGAATATATTAATAAAAACCGTGCGGACGAGTTTCAAAAACTATCTAATTTTAATCTATTACACTCTTAGTAATTATCTGCCATATTGCTTTGTAACATATTTGAAATTAATTCTTGAGTTATTTACTATACATTAATGAGAATGTCAGCCGAGAGAAAATCATTGAGAACGTTACGTCTCATCTTTTTTATCATACGTACATATCATAGGTTTATTTATTTTATCTCTTATTTTCTTGGCAAACTTATCTAGTTACTTACAGTAAATAAATCGAATGTTAGAATTATCAAAATCATTCAGTGACTCTACGAAGCGTCGATTAATTATACGATTTAATTAAATCTTGACGAACTCACTCTCTTTGGAATAATGAATATTTATGCAAACGAGAGAAATTACACAAAATAGGCACCTAAAGATGGTCGCCTTCGAGGTGGTTATTTCTGGATTCAACTTTCTTAAGAAATATCATCAGCAGCTTCAATTTGCGATCCTTTTCAGGTTTCAATTTTTTAGAAGAATATCCTAAATTTCGGAAATTCATACTCTTGGAATCTAGCAGTGTCCCAGCAGAAGATTAACACTCGAGATTTATTAAGTTGGTGCAAATGGTTTTTTCGTTTTTTGCCAAGTGAAGTTAAATTCGAAACCACGCGGTTTTTAAGAAACATCTAAAAATATGTCTTTCGTAATTAAAGCACAACTTGATTGTGGGACAAATCTCTTGCGCCAACTTGATATATCGATCAGAAAAGTGTTACCCAAAAGGAACGCAGAGCATCGAAAATATCATGACTCACAGAAACAACCTTAGACCTCGAAGGCATCCCACTGCTACGCTATCATGGCAGCGATCGGGCTGAAGCGCATGATTTTACTGAGGAGGATCCAAGCTACCGATGCGAGGGCACAGAGGGTGACTCCACCCCAGCCCAAGTCCATGCTCCATGCGGTGGTGACTCTCCTGGCTTTGAGGACGCTGTGAAGAACGGGCATACCGATCACGCCGTCCTCAGGACTGTCTGTTATTGGTTTAGTCCCGCGGTCCTGGGCCCTCTTGAAGTAGATGATCGTGAGTGTGAATAGCGCGAATGTTGCTGGAACGAAATCAGTGATTCTTCAGCTTATTCGCCGTTGTTTAACACTTCAGTAGCTACGTCATATGTATATGACAGACCCATTTTTTCTTCTATCCAAGTAATATCGTACTTGAAAAATCTTGGTAGATCACTAGTTTGCCAAGCGATTGGTAGATAATTTTACCTGCAAGGAGGTACATTACTCCTGTCACGAGGACGGCCGATATCTGATGCCTGCATAATCCGAAAAATCCTATAAGTGCAGCGCATCCTAAAATGATTAGGCACACCAGGGAGCACGAGATACTTAGATTTTGCATTCCTGAAACAAAATATTGAAATAATGTGAGATTCTTGATAAATATAATTTATAAGAAATATAGAGCGATTTAATTCGTCAAAGAACAAAACAATTCGTTGTAGAGCCAATGTTGCTTTTAAATGTTATTTACTATTTACTTACGATTTTGCCAAACTCCGCGCGTTTCCTCGTGCACCTCGTTCGGTTTCAAGTAATTGACGCACTTCTTTTGTGGGAAACCACCCACTCGACTTAACAGCTGTAACTCTTCCTCTAAAAAAACACGATTTGATAATTTACTCTGTTTTTTGCTCAAATGGAGATTATCAAAAAATTATCAAAAGTCAGTTACTTTTTCAAAGAAATAATTCTAGAATTCTTTAATTTACATGCTATTAAGAGGAAATTTTGTTAAAACTTTTCAGCTCCAACATCCCATGGATTCCATGTTTAAATGATATCTTTCAATTGAGGAACTAAAAAATAGTTACAGAAACAACATTTGCATGCTATTTTGTAATTGTCAAATAACAAAGGTCATCATTATCATACTTTTAACACATTTCCTTTAACTTGATAGATTTGATCGTAAAGGAAATTTTAACACGTTGACTGTGA
Source organism: Crematogaster levior (assembly GCA_901521435.1). Taxonomy (NCBI): domain Eukaryota; kingdom Metazoa; phylum Arthropoda; class Insecta; order Hymenoptera; family Formicidae; genus Crematogaster; species Crematogaster levior. The sequence continues at coordinate 238,322 of CABEGB010000722.1, forward strand.
TTAAATGTCACGCGCGAAGGTGATGCAAGTAGTGCTAGGTACTGCTTAGCGTGTTCAGACCCTATGGATTCCAGCAAAAATAACTAAGTGAGACAATTGCGACCCCGAATTCTTCAAGTACTCTTCAAGGTTGCACCTGTTCGATTGAATTGAAAAAGGATATATATATTGAATACATCATCAATCGCACCAGATGTTACAATATAAAATACTTCAACATAAAGATAGGTACTTTTCCTAATCGTGTCTCTAAATATCGAGCATTTTTTTCTACTACACTTTTTTTTACAAAACTTTTGATTTATTTGAAGTTTTCAGTTTTTATCATGTAGAACTTCGAGGAATCGTTACATTTTGAAGTAAAGAATAATATCTAAAAAAATTCAATATTAAAGAAAATTGACACGTTTATTTATTGTGTTTTGTAGAAACGAAATCTTTACGCTGGATATTACCTCGACTATATTACACGTGACTATATTTAGATGCCACCTTGACTCTGGCCGGAGATATCGAACCGCCGAATCGCACGATTTAAGCACAGAGTGTCTATATACGGTTGCGTGACCGTGATAACTGTTTTTTCTTTTTTGGATTTGAGCAACACCGTCTTATTAGATCCAAACCTCGTTTGTAAGCCAATTCGTAGAACCGATGTTTCTATTGGCATTAGCGAGCGAAACACGAAACGTTAGTCGTATCTTAATAAGATCTGGATATTAGAGAGAACAGTCTAATGTTGCATACATACAACAAATACTAATACAAACGATCGCAAATAAAAATCTATCTTTAAAGAAAATTCTTTTCAGCTTGTGTTTCTCAACAGCATCTCATTATTATCATATACGACAATAACAGCTTCTGAAGATAATTATAAGTAACTCGACAGAGCTGGAAACACCCATGATGATAATTAAATTGTAATAATAATATAATATTACACAAGTAGATAAGTGAATTGGAATACCATGGAAAACCATGGGATAAACCATAAGTTGGAAACATTGTTCCGTGTACGCAGTCATGAACAATGTATTTAAATTCTGAAGCGTGTACAATAGATATATGTGCAGTCTTAGGTCTAAGTTTAACAAAATCACAACAGCTTGTACCTGATAATGAAACACACATAATCCAAATCCCGCCGTGCATGGGAACTAGGAAGGATGAACTTTTGGCGACGCGATTCTTATTTCGGTGATTAATGGAAGACTCTAGCCTTGCCACCTGACCGTTCAGGTACCATGTGATGTTGACGTTCGCGTGGATCAGATCTTCCTTGTCCCAGCCGATCTCTTCCCAGTGATCCGACATTATCGCGCCGCATAAGAGTCCTGTGGCTAAGGAACGACGCAGTTATTGAGATGCTCGTGTTTCAAGTTCTGGTTCATGATAATAAAGTTTTCTCTTTGAAAAAAAAAAGAAGAAATTATTGGAAAATTTCTTCGGAACAATAATTGAAACCAAACAGAGTTCAGAATTGACTTTGTTTTCCAATGAGAACTTTCCAATGATATCTTTCGTATCAGCTTCTTACTGAAAATAAAAGAGATCGCATTGATCTTCACACTTTTCACAGCTTGAGACAGACGTCGGTCCCTTCCAGGACGCGGTCTCTCTTTACCTGCGACGGTCAGCACGAGGGTGACGAAGAGGAAGATGAGGCGCGAAGCGGGACCCCGGGGCACGCGGCTCGGCTCCATCTGGTCTCGGACGGCGGCGCCCAGGGCGACGCCTCCAACGCGACGCTCGCGTCCCCCGACTCGTTACTGGCCGACACTCTTAGAACCTTTCTCGCTTTCTCTCCCCGGCATCCTCGCGATGCGGACGCCCTCCACCCTTCCACGTCGAAGCACCACGACGAATCGACCCACGCGGACAGCCACCCGGTCTCTCTCCTTCCCCACCCGCGGATGCTGCGGATGTTCACTTTGTCACCCACGCACCCCCTTCTGCCGAAACAATTGAATTATACGATCAAAGCTCGCGTCGTGCTAAACATTGTAGATTTCCTTATGAGTTATCGAAGATCAAAGGCTGCTTGAATAGCAATTAGATTCGTAAACCAAAAATTAATTTTAATTCCAATTTACACTATAATGTTATCTCCTTCGAAGTAAGATCCTCATTTGCGTTTATATACACTTGTTTTGTTAATACTTGTTTAATATATCTGGTTCTGAAATATTTATACGTGGTCTAATGCTGTACACACGCATTTATCATCCCTTTGAAGTCGAAACTGTGTCAGGAGGTACGGAAACCTGTTAAACTCAGTTCTTCCCTCGTGATGTTGTGGAAAGATCATGGCTTATAGAAAGAGATACGACATGATACAGATTTTCTGCTTATTTAGATTTTCTGTCTCAAGCAATGTCCTTTATCGTCGCTAATTGATCTTGTTTTTCGACCCTATGTACATTGAGATTTCTAATTCTTGTCATTATTCCTAAAATATATATATGCTATAACTGATATGAGAATTTTCTCTCTATTTTTTTTAGATGGCCGATGTATCGGAGGAAGTGCCGATCAAGGATGCCGCAACGGCAATCTCTCAAGGCAAGCGCCACCTCCTGGTGCGTGATTATCATCTCGCAGTAGCCGTCCTAGCTCGTGCCTGCGAACTTCTCGCTCAGGAACATGGAGAGACCGGCGATGAGATGGGCGAGCTCTACCTACTTTATGGACGAGCTCTTCTGGGCCTCGCACGCGAGGAAGCAGGAGTGCTGGGGGGTGGTGTACCTGGATCCGAGGAAGCCAGCCAGGATGAACAAGGTGAAGAGGAAGAGGAGGAGGAAAACGAAGAGGGAGCCGTAACGGAAGGCAATCATGCCACGGAAAGTCCTTGCACATCGAATGGCAAAGAGGATGATAAGCAAGAGACAACAGAGAAGGAACTGGGGAAAGAAACAGAGAAAGAGGATGAAGATTCAAAAGATCTGAAAGACACAAAGACTGAAAAGAGGAAAAGGCAGAAGAGTCCGATAAAACGGTCGATAGCAAGGTTGAAGAAAAGAGCAAACAGAGAGAAAAGAGGGAAGAGATTCCTGGCTGTAGCCGAGATCTTGATCTACACAATGGCGAAGCTTCTGGTAGTGGTATGAACAGAAAAGAGGAAAGTGAAGATGGAGAGGCGGAAGAAGAAGACGTTGAGAAAGAAACTGAAGAAGATGAAATTAACAATCTGCAGGTGATTTACTTTGGCTAATTATGAAGTTAGGAAACTCATTGAATTAAGTTATACCGAATAGTAATATCTTTGCTTATTAGCGAATTGATTTATCCAAGTTTAATTGTTAATTTAACGTTCATTGATAACTGATATAATTGAGTATTGAATTAATTGTAAATTATTTCAATGTCTAATTTCTAGATCGCTTGGGAAGTCTTGGAACTAGCGAAACTGGTGTTAGTAAAACGCGGGCCACCAGGTTGGAAGTTCTTGGCTGAGGCTTACCGTCTTCTGGGCGAGGTCGCGATGGAAGGTAGCAACCACGAGAGCGCATTGATCGACTTCAAGGCGTGTTTGAACCTGCTGGAAAAGATGACTCCGCGTGATCATCGAGCAATCGCCGAGATTCATTATCAGCTCGGATTGGCGCATGCGATGGCGAATAATTTTGACATCAGCATTGAGCAATTTAACCAAGCGTCCGCATTACTGGAAGCGAAGATCGTGCATCTGAAGACTTTGCAGGATGATCCACCCCAATCCGATGATCCCTTCTATACCGTCGAAGGAGAGATCAAGGAGCTGCAGGAACTTCTTCCAGAGATTCAAGAGAAAATCACGGACATCAAGGATCTGAAGAAAGAAGCCAATGTGATTAAAGAAATTAAGGAGGAGAGATTGAACGGGTGCTCTAGTGATGGTGAAGCGAATGAAGCTTCTGGAAGCGGTAGTAGTACTTCCAAACCTGCCAGCGATATATCGCATCTGGTAAGAAAAAAGCGCAAAGCGGAGGACGAAGAGGACAACTCATCTCTTTGCAAGAAACCGATGCACGAGAAGGATGTGGCGTGAAAAGTCCGAGTATCTGATTTTGATAATTAGACTAATCTGAACTCTGATAAAATTAAGAAATGTTGATATTTTTCTCGATAATGTAGAAGAAGTATTTGCTGATGTATAAACATTCAGTGTTTTCTACAAAATGATACAGTCTGCCAGTTGGTAAATTTATCTCCAATATAGGTATCCATATAGAAGTAATATCTTTAAATCAGCAAAAATTATATACATTCAGAACTTGCCATTTAAAATCGCCTTATGATATTAAGCTAAGCAGAACCGTTTTATAACCGCAGTTTGTATCACGTATTATCAAGAAAAATATTTGATATTTTTCTTGATAATTAAAAGTATTTACTGCTATATAAAGCAATGTGTTCTGATGAAGATCATCAATCAATCATTTCCAACATTTCAGTTTAAATAATCATCAGAATTTACCATAAGTTAATATATCCATACATATATATCACATTTGAAGTTTATACTTAGTACTCTCTTTTCATAAATTGAATGGAATCATTTTCTGACTGAAGTAACAATTTACATCAACAATATTTAAAAGGAATAATTAATAACGGTAGACTTTGAAAAAATAACTCTAATAACTTATTTTATTACATAGACATATGTTATATATTCACAAATTCTGTTGTATTAAAATTACAATTTGCTAAGTGTTAGAAGAACTTGAAACTTTACGAGTTTTAAAGTAAAAATCGATATAACTAAAAAATAGTCAGTGTGTATATGCATTTGATTATATCTTATTTTACTTTTCACGAAAGAATAAATTTAACTGTTGTTGATTAAAAGTGATTTTTTGTTTTCTCTTTAGTTTAACAGAAATATAGCTCTTTTAAATGTTTTAATTTCTGATTTATACCCCAGCAAATACGTTCGTACGTTAAAGAGAAACGAAACTTTTATATTCCGTTTTATTCAATGATAATCAGTTTGCGGTCGGCGATCAAGTCTGAGTTCTTGAGAATGATGTGTGCGCGTGCGAACATATTCTTCGATTTGAAGACATCAGCGAAGCTATTGTGGAACTATTTGGATTGCATTTCTGATTAGAATAGTTGACCTGTTTAGACAATACTCAAAACGATTAGGGAATCTTTCTGAACTTCAGATTTCTTCATGTAAAGTGACTACCTCTGACTAATCTTCACACTCGTTGTACAATCACTGATTCGAAATCAGCGATTGATTGTACAAAATCACTGATTTTGAAAAGAATCCAAAGAAACAGAATGGAAATGAAGTTTTCTCAAAACCGATATAAATCCATAATACTTTTTTAGAAGATTATTTAACGTGCCGTCAATTGAGTATTTGTTTATCGATTTTTTCCGACAATTCTTTGTTCTTTTCTTGAGTACTTATGATCTCGTACGATTTCTTTTCTACGTATCTTGTATACTACAATTATTTTTAACAATCTTCATTGGTATTACTATGCCAGTTTCTCTTGGGAAAGTCCAGAATAGGTCTACAATAGATCCCAGAATAGACTACGATGTATTTATTTTAATTTAGCTGCATAGCGGCAGACAGTACTGTTTTGAACTGTAGATATAAGAATTCAAATAGGAGTGATTGTTTGTGTACGAGTATCACACGTAAATAAATGTTGAGACAATGCCTTTTTTATTCGCCTGTATTTTTTTTTCAAATCCATTTTCTCCTGGTGTCGCATGTAAATTTTTAATAATTACACGTGGAGACGTGCTGTTGACACAACTCTTTTATCGACGTGTGATAACGCACGTGTTTGGCTATCAGCTTCTATCTGTCGAGTGTCGGCGTATTAACTTCGTTAACATAGGTTATGTCAGGTTATGTCGTCTGAAGAAATGTAATTTTTCACTCTATTATTATAGAATTGTTTTAGAATATAATACTTACAACATTTGGATAATTGAAGTGAGAAAACTTGTTAATGAGAACTTTCAAACTGCTGTAAGCTTTAGTTATGAAAATAATGATAAATTAGATTACAATATTATATCTATATAAACATATACATATATTTATAATATCTAATATATATCTCGTAATATATTTGTATATTAAGGTATATTTAGAGTGTGGATTTGAAAAAATATATATTGTATAATATATTTCATACATTTTAGTGTTACTTAAACAAGTATGGATAACGAACAATGTGGAAAGAAGCCGAAACTTGAAGAGGTTCGCACTATGAGCGAGGGAAAGGCGCAGATATTGGTTAATGAAAGAGTGTTTTATAATCCAGTTCAACAATTCAATAGGGATCTCAGTATATTGGTACTAACGATATTTGCTAAGGACAGATTCAACGAAGCATTGCAGGGCAAAAAGTTGAAGAAGGATGTTAAAATCGCTACGCCACACGGTCAGAAAGGAATTACAATATTAGAAGCTTTATCCGCAACTGGTTTGCGTAGTATACGGTATGCTAAGGAAGTAGAAGGTGTTGGGCAGATTGTTGCAAACGACATTTCCGCAAAGGCAGTGGACAGCATCAAACAGAACGTTTTGCATAACGGGGTGGAGAATTTGGTAACTCCTCATCATGAGGATGCAACGTTGCTGATGTACCAACACAGACGAGATCGCTTTGACGCGGTTGACTTGGATCCGTATGGTTGTCCCTCGATGTATCTGGATGGTGCGGTTCAGTGCGTATCTGACGGCGGCATACTCCTGGTTACCGCCACTGACATGGCTGTCCTGGCTGGCAACGTTCCGGAAACTTGTTACTACAAATATGGAGCATTATCCATAAAGTCGAAATCCTGCCACGAAATAGCGTTGAGGATATTACTGCAATGCATCGCATCCTATGCAGGACGCTATGGACGGTACATAGTACCGTTATTGTCTATAAGCGTCGATTTTTATATAAGAGTGTTTGTCAAGGTCTTCACGAGCTACGACAAGTGTAAAGAGAACTCCAGTAAGATAGGAATGGTCTATCGGTGTAACGGATGCGAAAGCATAAACTTTCAACCATTGGTGACGAGGAAGGCTTCCAATGGTTACAAATTACCGAGTGCACCCGCAATAGATCAACTGTGTAAACATTGTCAGCACCGACAACACATGGGAGGCCCGATATGGCTAGGGCCTCTGCACGATCACGGATTTGTATCGCAATTGTTATGCATCTTGGGCAGCATGGAATTGGGTACATTGAAGAGAATAGAGGGTGTTCTGACCGTGATACACGAAGAACTGGACATTCCTTTGTATTACAATCTAAATCGCTTGATGTCTATAGTTAGATGTCAAGTTCCACCGATGTTGATGTTTAGATCGGCGTTATTAAACGCGGGATACAAGGTGTCATACTCGCATGCAAGTGAAACGTCAATCAAAACGGACGCGCCGAACGATATTATATGGGATATTGTGCGCGCCTGGGAAAAGGAGCACCCTGTAAAGCGGGAGAAACTGGCTATGGATAGCCCAGCAGTGCGGATACTTAATACACCGTCCACGACGAATATCTCGCTCGCTATTCATCCTTTCGCCAATCCGATTTCCCGACAGAAGCACTTGTCTCGCTTCCAACAGAATCCCACTGTAAATTGGGGACCTGGTGTCCGCTCGAGAACCAGAGTTAATCTTGAAAATACGGCGGAAGATTCGAAAAAAGTGAGAAATCAAAATAAAAATAGTAAAAAGAAATCCGCTATAGTGGAACAGCAGAGAGTACAACAATAAAAGGGTACCACCTTGTGTTTTGTTTTTTTGATGTACTTTAATATTTCTCGAACAGCTATTCTGGATTAACAAATTAAAGATAAAACAATTGCAACAAACGACTTTTATAGTTATTTACATATTGGCAATCAGGGAAAAATAATTTCTTGACATAGAATGTGAGTCACATTCTTGTATATTTGTACGTTATTGCTTGTTACATGTAAGATTGTAAAAACACTTTCATTTTGTTACAAGTGATTGTGTCTTAATAAAATATTTTTTTTTATAAATTTCGTCATTTTACTGTTTTACTTTACATTTGTTGTAGGCAAACCTTAGCAGTAAGAACAGAGTCTAGAAATGAAGAAAATTATGAAAGAATATTTTGTAGTAATTCATTCGTAGCTGTAACTTTTTAAATATAAATATAAATCGCTTTCGAGGAATATTAGTTATTAATACATACTTTTCCGTTAAAATTTTTTATGATACGTATGACTTGCACAATTATATAATTTATAAATACAATTATATTGTTGCACTCGCGCGCTCGGTTTCGCGACATTCTCTCGCACTGGCACTCCCTCACTTGCACTCCGGACTCACGGAAAGGAATAACTCGGGGAATAGGGAAATACAGAACGATTTATTTCGGATAATAATTACAAGCGTCCAAGCGGCTTGACAGCCCGTAAACAACTCGCCCGGCAAGCGTCGCCAGGGGATGAGATTCATTCTCCGGTACGCATCTTCACTGCGTACTGGGTGACCAGACGCGGGCGCAACAATATATACAATTATATACTACATAATACAATTATGTAACTATTATATAATACTTGTTATTCAATATTTGTTAGTCAATTATATAATTTGAACGATAATATGATAACGTTTCTCTTGTATGTTATAGTGCAGTGCTAGAGTTTAGATAAACCGGTAAATAAACATTTCAAACCGGTTTCTGAGGTGACGTCTCTTGTGCTCCCACTATCATTTGCGACAAGGTCGCCGATCACATGTGACGCATGTGTCTCAGGAGCTCAAGAATCGGCTCGAAATGTTCATTTAAACTCGAGCATTGCTATAGTATATATATCGTATCTCTCGGTCAAATAACGATCAACTTTCATTGGTATGTCACTTTATTAAGGTTGCATTCCAAAACATCTTATTTGAGGAAAATTTTACTCAATCTCTATAGTATATGTGACGTAAGCTATAAAGTATTGAGTAAAATTTTCCTCAAATAAAACGTTTTGGAATGCAACCTAAGATAACATTTAACAGGCATTTAACAAACTATGGCGGCGCCGATTATGGTTTTGAATAATGGTGTAGAGATTCCTGTACTCGGCCTTGGCACGTGGCAGGCAAGCGTAAGTAGCAATAAAATCTCATGATTGATTTTTTTTATAGAAACTTAACTTCCTCTTTCCATTAGCCACCGATATCGTCTGTAACGAAAACGATAATTTTCTTTTAATGTCAGTAATAAACAAAGTAACTAACGCAAAGTTAGTTACGATTACTAGCCAAATCGTGACCGTACACGCAAACAACTTGACTGTTTAAACAGATTGCAATGGATCAAATAAATTGAAAACTATGTGAATACATAAGTTCTAATTGAAAACTATGTGAATACATAAGTTCTAATTGAAAACTACTCAAAAATTAAAAAATCATAATAAATAAAATCTTGATAGCTTCATCTTTTAGAATATTTTCATTATTTACTACTTAAACAGCTTGTGACGAATCAAATTCTTGTAACTAAAAACTATGTAAATTCTTGTAATTCAATACTACTGAAAAATTAAGAAAATTATATATCATCTCGACGGCTTAAGCTTTTGAGAATATTTTCATTTAACCTAGCTTTGGATGCTTTCTTCTCCCTCTGCCGAAATTTCTGAACACAGCATCTTGAAATTTTAATTTACTTAATTTAATCTCGTTTTAGGATGATCCGAAGACCGTCGAGCAAGCTGTGCATGATGCCATTGCTGCTGGATACCGGCATTTCGATTGTGCTTATTTATATCAGAATGAAAAGGAAATTGGCAAAGCATTACGCGAGGAGATCGCGAAAGGGGTCGTGAAGAGGGAAGATCTCTTTATTACTAGCAAGGTACATTCGTATTGTCCTGTCGATCGAATCCAGATGTATTAATAAAATCAATTTTACTCAGTTGTGGAACACATTCCATAAGCGAGACAATGTGGTACCGGCTTGCCGAAAATCTGTGGAGAACTTTGGTTTCGGCTACGTGGACCTGTACCTGATACATTTTCCCATGTCTTTTGCGGTAAATTCAACAATGTTCGAGCATTTCTCGAGGGAGACTTTCAGAAGAGATGTTGTTAAATTACTAATCATTATATAAAACTCGACGTTATCACACTCGTTATCATATCACCATCGTTATTGACAACACGAGAGAAGAAAATAATAAATATTGCACGATATCATTGCAAACGCATAAAAATTAAAAAGCGAGTCATGAGCTTTATCATTTACGTTTCACAATTATGTTAGGAAAATGCCGTTGGAGTAATACCGATGGACAAGAATGGCGAACTGATGTTTGGAAACGAAGATTTTTGTGACACGTGGCGCGGCATGGAGGAATGCGTGAGATTGGGCTTAACGAGGAGTATTGGCCTCAGCAATTTCAACTCCGAGCAGATCGATCGCGTGTTATCAATCGCCCAAATAAAACCGGTAATGAATCAGGTGGAGTGCCATCCGATGCTGAATCAAAAGAAACTGAGAAACTTTTGTGCGAGCCGTGACATAGCCGTCACAGCTTACAGTCCATTCGGCTCGCCTAGTCGGCCTTGGGCTAAACCCGATGATCCGAAAATCCTTGATGAACCAAAAATTGTAAATATTGGAGCTAAGTACGGCAAAACTCCTGGGCAAGTTATTCTGAGATACTTGGTAAGATATATTATTAACGCTGTACGTAACCACCGGATGTTTCTTTGATGTAATTCTTAGCCGACTTAGAGATAATTTTTCTTAGTAAAAATATTGTGATATTCATAATTTTGGATTTATAATCGATTGAAAAAGAATAGATTTTTGCACACTAAATTCTAGGAAACCAAATGGAAAATAGAATGACGTTTTTAAATTAATTTCAAGTGAAATTTACTTTTTTTTAGAAAATTAATTAGAAGCATAAAAGATATACACAAAAATTAAAAAGTTACAATAAATGATTTTTTTCTTTCTTATAAGGAAAAATTGACTAAATTGGTAAAAAAAAAATCTGCGATTAAAAGAACATATATAGGTGATGTTAAAACACTCTAGATGTTAAAACACTCTAATTTCGAATAATTATTTCACAGGTTGATATTGGTACTATACCAATCCCAAAATCTACTTCGAAGAAGCGTATCGAGCAGAATATTAATATTTTCGATTTCAAGTTAACTCTGGAGGAAATAACCACGATCGACAAATTCGATTGCGGTGGACGTGTGGTGCATTTGAAAGAGTAAATTACTTTTTTAAAAATTCCACTAGTAGATTTCGAGTGACTAAAGAACTTTCTTTTTTTCAGATGTGCAGCACACAAGGATTATCCTTTCCATTTGGAATTCTGATGGCGAATATCTAGTGAATTTCTTCTGTATTCTTGATCAGTCAAGAATCTAGTTGTCGATACGGTCGTGCAATATCGGCAATACAATATATATGATGATAGACACCTGCATAATAAATCCTTCATTGTATTACAAAATAAATATATTGTCTTGTATTTTAGATATAAATATATAATATATACTTCTATATATTATATATTTGTGCACATGATTAAATTCTTCCAATCTCGAATTTTTTATTTCTTGTTTGCAAGTCGAGACTTCGCTCAGCAAGCTGATAATATTTTGGTATCAAAGTGGCGACTTTAAATGTTGTTGACAACATTTTAATGTTAAAATGATAGCAAATATATAAACTTGTTATCTAGGCATAAACTGGATTCTCTTTATCTTCCCATTGTGTTTTTATTGATGATATTGGTGCAGAATGAAAATGACTGGCAACATTAGGAGTGATGATACGCGTATAAAACACTCTCTGTGCAACGTTACATACGCAGTATAATTAAAGTTAATAATACAGGACAATCCTAATGATAAATTACAGAAGTAAGCATTTTGAATATTTCAATATTTATTTCCAAATAATGCTACATATGATTTAACATACATTTCGTAAACGTACTGTAATAATTGTTATTATTACCAAAAAAAAAATACGTCAAAAAAGTACACAGTAGTTTATCGCAATACGAAAAGTATCGCGGCGTTATCTAATCTAAAGTTAAATATTAATTTTTTTAATTATTAGAGATCTAGAAAATGATAAGTAATGTCGTTATCACACTTCATTTTAAGCGTGACTTTTCTTTTTCATTTACAATCGGTTGTAATAAATAGATAAAACTATGGACTTATGTAATATTTATCGAATAAATAGCACGCGAACGGAATGAAAACGTCATTGCGACGTAGAACGTTTGTGGAATCATTGCGGAGAGTGAACGTTAATATCGTTTTGGTAAATAGAATTCCTAATGTTGTGTTATACATATGCGTGCATGAGACGGACTTTCTGATTTCTAGACAACTCGAAATATATATTTTTGCAATATAGTCTTCTCCGATTTTAGAAAAGGTCGACGAATTCATCGCAGTGATTTGTGAATTGCAACATTTTGTGAAATCGTAAAGATTATATATTTATACACTGATCTCATAATTCTCTTTTTAATTTTCTTTTTTTCCCAAATTGATATTATTTGAATAGACTGCATTTGTAAGCGATTATAATAATTTTTTTATTGGTGGATTTTAAGATGTTTAATTATAAACAAAGTTATATTAATGTAAGAAATGTGATGTAATATTCAGCAGTTCGATAAGTGTAATGCTGTACTAAAGAGCAGTTTATTGATTTTCTTATTAACGTAGTTGTACATTTCTTCTCTCTCTCTCTCTCTCTCTTCTCTCTCCCTCTCTCACTGTATGTACTTTACCCGAGACACTTTACTGTGATCCCTCGGTATTTCTACATTGCATTCAGTCTCTATCTATTCGACTCGACGACTATTGGTGTTGAACGTCTCAAAATAGAAGAGAATCATCTTACTCATTGCCAGTGTTTTTATTTCTAGCAATAATAATTCTCACGCCGATCGTATGTATTTGCATGTCTATCCGTATCGTATTGCATATAAACGATGTTACTTGGATTGTTGTGTAATAATCAAGGACTCTGTTGTATAGATCTCTGGTTACTTCCTCTGACCTCGCATACGTTTCCTCCTGTGCACCTATCCATCTGCAGTAATAATGGCTGGCATTCCGATAATCACATTCTCGAATGGACGCGAAATGCCAATGCTGGGCCTTGGAACTTACAAGGTACGCTTTGCATAACGTTTCGCAATGAATTATGCGTATGAGTTATATAATAATTATTATTATCATGATCATGCATTAATCGCGCGTGTTTCGTTTGAATCTCAAACTGCGCCAAACTACATCTGGGCCAAAATGAAACTCAATCCTGTCGCATTCATATTTTGCATCTGAATTAATTCTAGTTATAACATAACGACAATTTTTATTTAATATTTTTACCGAACGCTTTATTGCTATTTGTCAAACCTTCTTCATCGAACTGTATTTTCTTCTTTTTCATTTTTGGAAAAAAAAAACAGTCCCAGAAGGGGGATGTGAAAAGAGCAGTTAAAGATGCAATAGATCTTGGATATCGTCATATTGACACAGCTTACTTTTATGATAATGAGAAAGAAATTGGTGAAGCAATCCGCGAAAAAATCGAGGATGGTAGCATAACCAGAGAGGAACTATTTATTACCACAAAGGTGAGATAATAATAAATAAATTAAGCATTTATCATAAAATTCTTAACATTTTATAGTCATCTATTAAATTCTAAATAATTCATTTTTTTATACACACTCAATATAAGTGCAAACATTTAAATATGCTTTGTTTTAATTGTACTATTTGTTCCTTCCTAGCTGTGGAATAATTGTCACAAAGAAGAACTTGTTGTCCCAACCTGCAAACTATCATTGGCCAATCTCGGTTTAGATTATGTGGATCTCTTTTTAATTCACTGGCCATTTGCTTTCAAGGTAAACATCAACGTGAAACAGAGATTTTAGTCCATATTCATAGTTCTTATCTCAAGTCCATCTTAAGTACTGTCTTAAGATGTTAATACAGCACTGTAATTGGTTTGTAACTTTTTAAGATTGTATTTCAAACAGTCTTAGATCCTAGCAACAAACAATGATTATCGACCTTTATTGTCCTTACTATAGAAATTCAAGTTGTAGGACAGCAGTTTGATTTCGAGATACATGTAACTATGTATTATCTAAAAGATAAGAATTTGTTGTAAAAAGAATTAAGGAAAAAATTCTTGATTTCTGTTCTAATCAATATAAAAATGGAAATTATGCTACTATAGACGGTATTTATATGTGGCTAATTCTCAGTGATGTTAAATATATTAATGGTACATTTTTATTCATGAAAGGAAAATCATGAATATTGTCGTTCCTACATGCTTTCAACTTGCGATATTCATCTGGATGATCTCTTCTAGGAGGGTGATGATTTGTTACCTCAAAAAGGTGGAAAACTTGTCGAATCGGATATCGATTATTTGGAAACATGGAGAGGAATGGAAGAATGTGTTCGCCAAGGCTTAACTCGCAGCATCGGAATCAGCAACTTTAATTCCGAACAAATTACCCGTTTACTTAAATCAGCCAAAATTGCACCAGTTAATAATCAGGTATACGATACTACCTAAATCGTTCTACAATTATCGCATTTTCTATCAGCTCTGCGTTTTCGAGAGAATTAATTTATATTTTTTCGAATCAGTTTTCTACTTCTTGTATATTTTGAAAAAATTCAGAGGTTCTAATATATGACCCATATTGTACTAATGTCACAAGAGTAATTAATGTCAAGAAAATCTGTTATAGATTGAAGTTAATATAAATGTAAATCAGGAAAAATTAGTGGAATTTTGTAAGAAACACAACATCACAGTAACCGCTTATTCTCCCTTGGGACAACCTGGAAATTCATCGAACATCGACAACAAATTAGATAATCCTGTAATATTGCAACTTGCAAAAAAATACAAGAAGACGCCGGCGCAAATAGCACTTCGATATGTCGTATGTAACAAAAAGAACCTTTTTTGACAGAACCTTTTTTTAATTAAAAGAGTTCTGCAGTCATCTTTACTTTTTTAGTACCAACACGGAACTGCACCGATACCTAAGTCTGTAACTAAAAGTCGAATTAAAGAAAACATGGAAATTTTTGATTTTTCATTAACATCTGATGAGATGAACGCTATCCGTAAACTCGGTACTGGAGAAAGGGTAGCAGCTTTCTCTGTGTAAGTATTAGAACATGAAAGATATTTTATCATGTCGTTTATCTAGACATTTTATTATATTTTCTTCCATATGAATATTTTAGAATCTTAAGATCTCTAAAAATTTTATTAAACAACATTCTTTGAACAGTGCGCATTAAACTTTCATTTTAATGCGCAATCTCTAATTTGTGTTAGAATTCAAGAATTCTACATATACATACATATGTATACACATTACTACACACACAAATATACATTATATAAAATATTTAGCATAAATTATAGATTATTTAAAGTGGACTATGATGAACAATAAGCATTAAAGATTTGAGCTACGACATATTATAAATTGTTTGCATATAGTACATACATTATAAATTGTTTATATTTTTTTCTAACAATTTTTTTCTGTTGCAGAGTGAAAAATTTCAAATACTATCCTTTCAATATTCCGTTTTAAATAAAATCAGCATAATGAAGAGAGAGGAAAAGGAAGACATAAACAGAGAGCAAAGAGAATTTACACACAAAATACTTACTTAAATATATTTTGTTATTTAAAGCAGTGTTTTGCCTGAAATGTCTCAAGATCACAAAAATAAAAATATTTTTATATATTAATAATTTTCTTTTTTTATAACCACAGACATAAATAAATAATGATTGAAAAATATATTAATTAGGTAAACATCATACAGCGTTTAATACATTTCTCGAAATTGACGATTAAGTGACATCATGCATCAAGTAATATTATCGAATACAACAGGAAATATGTCATAACATCGTAATTGTATTACCTAATATCCCCTTTAAAAGTTCATGTTCCCATGACGGTGTTTGAAGCTCGCTCGACCCTTGGTCTAGTCAATTACTGCTATTGGATGCTGCGAAAAATTTCAAGGGCAAGACTATTCGCACGAATAAATTTTTCGCTGTATACGTCACATAATACATATCCGAAATAAAGCACGTTTTAACCTACACTCAAATCGAGAGAGAGAAGCTTCAGAAAATGACGGAAAATTCCAACGCCTTGAAAGCCTTTTGTTTCAATTATGATGATTATAACTATCGTTGCAAAGTTTATATTATATTGTTTATATTATAAATCATATTACTTATGAAAATTCTCCAATTCTTCAATTCTTCAATTAAAATTTATACAGTTTTCTATTTTATGCAAGATATTCTATTCTGGAAATGTCAAATTTTAATTGATCATTTTTTTTACTTGTTTAATTATCAATATAAAAGAATAGTATCAATTGATATCGAAAGAAAGAGTGAATGATTGATAGTCTAGTTCCTATCAACAAATAAAAAGAAAGTATATTTATAAAATAATTTAAGAATTTAGAAATTTTAAGATGAATGTGATGTAATTATGAATAGTTTATTTTTTATTTAGTTATATTTTTATATTTATCAATTACAATATCATGCTAAAAGGAATAAATATTCAGGTATCATTTAAATCACTCTTGAAATTAATAATAATTTTATATATCATAGATATTTTATCATATTTTTTACATGCTTCTTGGACAAAAATCTTCACCGAGCCTTTTACTATTTTATAAATCTTAAGAATAAAAAATTGAATTATTAGTAAAATTAAGTATCCACTCATTTCATTTCTTCCAGGAAAATTTGATTAATTGTTTGATTAATTGTTATTATAATTTATATACATATTTTGTATTCCTATTTTATCAGGAATTTCACAACCTTTGAAACACATGTAAAGTTAGCGTGTAGAATTTTTGAATAATTGAACAACTGCTAAATCTACACGTGTTATTCGGACGGTTGTGAAATCCCTGATAAAATAGGAATATGTATATAAATATTGGAATAATTATCATAATTTAAAAAAGTGATTAATTTTACCACAGCTTTGCCGTATGACCGTCGAATTATCATATTTGCTCAGCTGCTTTATTAAACGCTATCAAATGAAACTTTGCTCTTTTGCGAGGAGTCGTCAAGGGCTCGATTCATTGCTCCAAATATCCTAAACGGTCGCTGTAATTTTCCACGCTGCCGGATTGCCGGATAGGCGAATTCAGCTACAACTACACAGTTATTCGAATCAGTATCGTTGCCATTACGGATGTGTGAGTGTGTGCGACTATCAGCGTTATAAAAAATCACAACTTAATGCCCGAATCACACTGGCGATTGCGTTTGCGTTTACGATTGCCTCTTGACCAATCAGATTGCCAGCAGCTTCCTTCTGATTGGTCAAGAGACAATTGTAAACGCAAACGCAGATGCAAACGCAATCGCTAGTGTGATTTGGGCATTACGCAGTGACCCACGAAAATCAAAATTTCTAAAGAGGTTGCAGTTTTTTTTTTAAATACAAATACAAAACAATAACGATTCAAAACTCCAATACACCCAGCAAACACAATGTTACATGTAACGTACATGTTAGTTGTAATTTCCTACTCAACAATATAATTGTTATATAACACGCGTGTTATATAACAATTATATATAGCATACATCTAGGAAAAGCGTTAAAAATAACAATTTCCTACAAGAATAACGTAATTACGTTAATAATTAAAAATTCGAGCACGCAGATGATTAATATTCAGCGAGTTGAATATCGTTTCGATTGATGAATTTTTTAGCAACGCAAATTGCAATCGAAGCCCGCAATCAAACACGCATTTGTCGGCAAAATCGATATCCGTTAAAAAGCGGTCCTCTTAGGTGGGGATTGGTGACGCTTATAAAAGGAACTGGTCGGGACGAAATCATCAGCATTGTCAGTCAATAGACTCTCGTACACGTTGTATCACCCACGTCTACAGTGAAATCTAAAATGGTTCTGAATGTACCGAAAGTGAAGTTTTACAATGGCTACGAAGTGCCGATCTTTGGTTTGGGCACGTGGAAGGCAAGTTTTTTCTCTCGTTCAGATATATTCCGACTTACATAATTTCGTATTTTGTGAAAATTGTGTACAATATAGTATCAGATATTATTTTCGTTACATGAACGAGAATTTGCTTCTTATCTAACTGCGGCTCGTATCAGCAAAATTTTGTCAGTTTTACTTTTGTTTTCGTTAAATGAAAACAAGAGGTAAGACCAGATGTAATTTCATCGAACTACTAGGTTATATTGGCTATGTAATATAATAAAGAAATATTTTATTGCCGTCAAGATTTTTACGAAGGGGAAATTTTGATATTAGAACCAATTCTAAGATCCTGTAAAAAAAAGTCATGAAAATTCCTACGAATCAATAGGTTTTATTGATTTTTAAAATCTAGAATTTTCCAATGTCCTTGAACTATTATGTTAGCTACGTAAACATCACGTGCGGAGATAACGGTGCAACGGTTCTCAGGCAAGATTATTTCAGATCATGTCGAACATAATATTAAAAAAAATTTAAACAAGATAGAATTGGAGACTGCTTGAATGACAAAGAAAGAAGAAATATATAGAAAGTGTCAAAACACAAATCAATAATACATAAGAAATAATTCCGCTCGATACAGATAATAACAATTGAAAAGAAATATACAGGCCAATAAGTCAAATCGAGCCAAAACAAAAAATGTCTTTTACATGTTCACAAAATATAATATAAGAAACAAAGAATTCTCCGCTACATGAAATTGAGATTTATTATAAGAAAATACAAATGTATTTTACATATGTATTTTACATATGTATTTTCTTATAATAAATCTCAATTTCATGTAACTCAATTTCATGTTCTTATATTATATTTTGTGAACATGTAAAAGACATTTTTTGTTTTGGCTCGATTTGACTTATTGGCCTGTATATTTCTTTTCAAATGTTACAAATCAATAAAACACTCTGGATATATATTTTATAATATATTTTGTTATTGCATTAATTTGTTTTTTGTCTATTTTTTAAAATTTTATTTTCATAAGTCTGTCTCGGATACATAAAGTTTTTTCGTTTGAAATTCTTTTAAAATATTTTTAGCAAAAAGTTTTTATGATATTTTCACTTATCTTTATTGCACATATTTATCATTTTACATGCAAAAATGTTGTGAAACCAACATATTCACTTGTAGTATATTGTAACATTGATAAATATGACATTCATGTATCTATCCTTCGAAATTAAGGAAGTAATACAATTTTTAATCTTAAAATTATTTGTAAAATTTAAGAGATAATTTTTCTTATATTATGTTTAATTTTAATTTCTTCTATATTATAACTAGAATTTTATTATTCGCTCGTTTCTAGAAACATAATAATACAAAGATAATATTAAATATTAAATGCGATTAGATCATATTAGATCTTTCTCGAAAAAGAGAATCACTCCAGCAAAATAGTCAGAGATTTAAATTTGCCAAATAAAATCAGTGGGAAGCTTGTTATATATAAAATTAACAAATAAATAAATAAGATTAAGAGAACATGTAAGAATAATAAGAGCGATTTTGTTTATTCTTTTGTTTGAGTTATTTATTTTTTAATTTAAATTTAATTCGATTTCATTTCAGTCTAAACCAGGAGAGGTTACACAAGCTGTAAAAGATGCCATTGATATCGGCTATAGACATATCGACTGTGCTCACATTTATCGTAATGAGAAGGAAGTCGGTGCTGCTATTCAAGCAAAAATAGCGGAAGGTGTCGTGAAGAGAGAAGATCTGTTCATCACTAGCAAGCTGTGGATTACATTTCACAGTCCACATTTGGTTGAACCAGCCATAAAACAAACATTAGCTGATCTTGGTCTTGATTATTTAGATCTGTATTTAATTCACTGGCCATTTGGATTCAAAGAAGGCGGGGACCTTTTCCCTACAAATCCTGATGGTACCACCGTATTGAGCGACGTAGATTACCTCGATACTTGGAAAGCTATGGAAGATGTTCTATCCAAAGGTCTGACGAAAAACATCGGTGTCAGTAATTTCAATTCCGAGCAAATTACCAGGTTACTCGAAAATGCAACGATTAAACCTGTTACAAATCAGGTAAATAAAAAACTGTATAACTATAATAACTATAACTGTAATAATTGAAAGAAACTTTCTGAGTAATTAATTTTTAGTTCAATTTAATTATGTTACTTTAATTTAGAATTATTGTGAAATATTATTTTCAATGGTAAAAAATTTAATAATACATAAAGGTGATATACACACATGACATAAGGAATCCTTTTCTTTATATATATAACATCTTTTGATTTATATAATTTATGTAGAGAATGTAGAATTTTATAGAGAATGTAGAATTTATATACATGCAAAGAGTTACTTCTATTAATATCTTCCATTGATATTTATCATTTTTATGTTATCTTAGATTGAATGTCATCCATACTTAACGCAGACGAAGCTGTCGGACTTCTGCAAGAAAAGGGGCATCCTTATTACAGCATACAGTCCACTCGGATCACCAGATAGACCATGGGCTAAGCTAAATGAACCAAAATTATTGGAAGACAAGAAATTAATTGAGCTTGGACAAAAATACAACAAGACTCCTGCACAAATACTTATTCGTTATCAAGTATGTATAATTAAAATATAATGTATAATGCATAATCTTTAATATATATACTTTTCGATAATACAAAATATAAAATTTTAATAACTATTTGCAGGTGGATCGTGGTCATATAGTGATTCCCAAATCAGTTACCAAGTCACGAATTGCTCAAAACATTGATGTATTCGATTTTAAACTTTCACCCGAGGATATTGCTTATATTGATACCTTTGATTGCAACGGAAGAATTTGTCCACTTGAGAAGTAAGGACTTATCACTATACAATTATTTTATAAATACAATATTTTTTGCTAATTATAGAATATAATAATTGATTTTATACTAATTATAGGATATAATACTTGTATCAAGTTACGATATATTAATGTTGTTTTTTTTATTTTTAGTGCAAGTGCCAGCCCCTATTATCCGTTCCACATTCCATTCTAGTAATCAAAATAAGCAAGTGAGGCTATAATATACGCATAACTGTGTATATTTTCTATTAAATTTTTTGCACACATTTAAAATACATATATTTAAAAATTATTATTATTTTGTGCATAAATAATGTACAATATTATCCTTTTATAATATTTATGATTTTTATGATTTTTGTGACTTATGATTTTTCTTATAATATTATTTTTGTAAATATAGAAGAGTATATAAGTATATTCTTGTTACTATTTTACAAATATCAACTTATAAAGTTCAATTTGTATCAAAACTTGTGCACGTGTGTCAAAATAAATGAATTTTTATTGAATAAAATGAGACTAAAGTGAGTTATATTGTTAATAGATAAATGGTCACACATATTAATTACATTGATAAATTACCTTACTATCTACAGGAAACTTCTTGTTACTGTCATCAATTTTCCCAATGTAGCTGAAAGATACTAATTGATCAATTTTGTTCAGCAGACTAAAATCACATGCATGAATATCAGTAATTCTCATCAGCATTTTTCTTTGCAGTTGTATTTCCACATATTAATTTACACGCATACTGCTAAGATGATAAATGCACACGTTATACGCACATTTTATTAAGCTCCTAAAATTAGTTAGAAATCATAAATTTATGCATTTACAGACTTGTGGGTTTTCGCACAAGAATATATAATGTATTATCCTTCTACTGTTTGATGATGATATTTTGGTGTCAAGTTGTCTTAACTATGCGTATGGATCTTTAAATTAAATTAATAATAATTATATTAAATTAAACATGTGCCAATATGTATGCGATGTGTTCGTCAAATTAGTGTGGTCTACAAAAACTGTACGTTGTATCATATTGTTTTCAAATTCTTTAGTTTTCCTTGGATGGACAAGCCGTAGTTATCAAGAAAGTAAATCCCTACTCTTTCAGTTTAGTGACGATTGACCCTGATGCGGTGACTTGTTCGTGCACATTCGGGTAAAAGTATTGGTGGAAAAGAAACTTGTCGACGATAAACTTCCACGGTTCTCCTCGGAGAAAGAAGAGTTTTACGTGTACTTTTTGACGTGTATACTACTCAAGTCGATTACAAGAAGAAAAAAGCCAAAGCAAAAGTATTGTATCACTCGGATCAGCGTTTCTTCTTAACAGTATTTTATAGCACTTTTCCGTAACTTTATATGACGTCGAAAAATGATCGCAAATGTACCGAAATTGAAGTTCTACAACGGCAATGAAGTGCCGATCCTTGGTTTGGGTACATATAAGGCAAGTTTTCTTTTCTCAAGCAATATCGTTTAAGACATCTTTAATTCTGATGTACATAATTTTATTATTGATTCGTATTTTGTGGAGGTCATGCGTA